>JAEIIJ010013821.1:0-32358 GCA_018904815.1 Drosophila ogumai | reverse complement strand
TCGACCTTATAATATGGTTTAGCATTAAATGACGCTATTTTTTTCAAAAATTTCATAAAGGGTTACATCTTTAAAATTCTCAAATATTTTTAAAAATGTTGGTTTATAAATTCAGTAAGCAGATTTGTCAACCTAAAATACGCAAGCTTAGAAAAACTTCCCGAATTGAATTTGTATGCATATTTTACTTAGTTATGGGTTTTTTAAGCTTTGCTTTCCTAAAAGAAAATTATTGATAAATATCAATTTAAAGAATGCGATATTTTTAAATATTTTAAAATTCGATGAATCAAATTCTTAAAACATTTCGATACGTTTTAGCTATTTCTCTCACTGTACTATTTTTGTGGTAAAGCATAAAAAGCTGGCATTCGCTTACCTCTTGACCTGGGGCATCAGTATCTGGGCGGTGTGCTTGAATGCCTCCACGCAGGTGCGTCGCAGCTTGCGGATCTTCTCGCGCAGCTCGGGGCAATCCTTGGCCTGGCCCACGTGTATCAGCATGTCGCGGAAGAGCGCCACGTGGCTGTTGATCTCCATGATGAGCTGCAAAAACACACAAAAACGGCAGACGAGGCGGCTATATAATACATATAGATATATGGTATCTAGACAGCGGGTCATTGGCGGCAACTGATGCCTAATTTATGCGAAAGCTCTATTAGGCCCGCACATAGCACATTTCGTATTTTAATTTATGCACAACCCTCTCCGAGGACCGCAGGCAACCAAGTATATGTTGTTTGCCCAGCCGCTCGTCGGCTCGTTCACCCAGCAAATTTCTGGGAATTTTCTCCTCCAGCCAGATAAGGACAAGAGTCCTGCCATTATGTTACTACGGCTCATTGCCACAACAGAGGCGGCAAATGAATCGAGCAATCGAGGCCTAATTCCTTAGCCGATGCTGCTGGTGCTCTCGGCCCTCGCCTGCGGCCGAATCAGGCTCATAAAAATTAAAATGCCTGAAATGCAAAGGATTATTCGAGCCCATTTTTATGGCTTTTGGGTTGGTTAGAAGGGTCAAGCTGTTGCTGAAAAGTATATTAAGTCAATTATTATTGACTACATTCCATATTCTGGGCTTTAAGTTAATTTTATGGCTGCTGGGTGTAAGGAAAATTTGGTAAGAATGCTTGCTGGCAATATTTAAAATGGAATTTATATTGAAATAATACGTTTGTTTAAGTTTCCTGAAGCATTTTAAGTCTATTTAAACCACTTCTTTGCAGCTTAAAACAATTAATAGCCTTCCTCAAAATAATACCTTAATTAAATAACTTAATTCTCTACACGAGAGTACTTCTTATAAATGTAATAATTAATTTATATTTGCCAGGCTATAGAGCCATCATAAGCCTTTCTATTCCTGCGCTATTTTTAATAAAATTTTGTTTTTATTTTACCACCTACGCCAAGTTAATTTTACAGTCAGTCATAAGCTTAATTTTCCGCATTACTCTCCCACACACACACATGCCTGCTGAGCCACGCCCCCACACACATTTCGAAGGGGGCGGCACGTTTAAATATTAATGGTTGACTCTGGCAGCCTCATTTCCCTTCACGTTCCCCTCCATCGCCTTGCGCACACTTCATTTAAAACGCGGCGTATGCGTAATTTTAATAATCCTCGAAAGTCTGAAACGCCCCCGGCGAATGCAAAGTGAATTTTGTGGCTTGACTCAATTTTGGGGCCGACAGCTGTGCAAAAGGGGAGGCTGGGGAGGATTGGGATTTACAGCTTTATGAAATATATGCATGATTAGTCATATTGATGGCATTGGCTTGACAATGCCACAGACAGACACTGGAGGAGGCGGCGGCCCTCGGAGAACAAAGAGGGCAGGAGCACTTAGCCAAATTGCTTATTGAAAGTGCTGCTGCCGAGCAGGATATATCCCAGAAACTTTGCTCCCATTCCGGGTGGGCGGAGTCATGGTTTTGTAATCATTTCCCCGAGAGCGAGTGGGCCTAGCCTACCAAAACTTTTGCGCCATCAGCTGTTGCCCCCGCCGACTTGCTGTGTCCCAAAAATATATATTGGATTCATTGTTTTTCTTAGGGCTTTGATATTGACAAGGGAACAAGCGAACACCGATGCGGAATGTGGGTTTGATTTCAAACAAAATATTCAAATTCTTCTGGCAGCGGGGCAACCTTCAAAGGGGTTGTGAAAAGATTACAAGAATTTTATTAGGTAAAATCTATAAAGAAATAAATAATATAAATATTGTAGCAGAACAATTCTCAGGTAGATGAGAGCTATATATTTTTTTTTAGGTATTTATAAAGCCTTTGTATATCTACTAAATTTCTTAATTTAAGAAACTTCCTTGAAGCTACAATCTTGCTAGGATATATGAGCCCTAAAATGTTTCATTAAATACTTTAATAAGACATTGCCGCTTGGGGACCTCACAAAAATCCTGTCTCCGCTGCTACCTAATTATTTGAGATTTTTTTTACCTGTCCACCAAGGACATTGTCTTCCATAAAACATAGCACTGCCACACTCGCACACACACACACACGCAAGTATAAGCTCATAAAAGCCACACGCATAAATTTTATATGACGCTTAAATCTCGGCTGATATAAGGACACATAGCCGGCAGTAGCTGGCATTGCAAAAGTTCCTGCAGCACATGCAAATCCCAAATGTAAACGCCTGTCGTCTTCGTCCTGCGGGGCAAAGGTCCTTGGGCTGGCATAAAAAGGGACAGCCGAGAGCCATAAGAGCCAGTGCTAAACCAGAGAGTCAAGTCCCAGCGCAAAAACCCCAGCAAAAATAATACAAATGTGGGAAAAAATCCGAGTACATTTCTGAAATTACCTGACCACACACACAAACACACTCGCACACACACCGCCACACACAGAAATTCATTTATACAAAGCTGAGGCACATTCAATTCCCCCGGCGTTCTTGGTCAGTAATGAGAGCAGAGCTTAATGGCAGCAACACCGGCTAAAAAGTGTGCTGCTACACATGTGTGGAATAATAAAGGCTGTGGGGGTACGGGGAATCCCCCCCTTTCGGGGCATGCATATTCATGCGAAACTGGCACTGGACGTGGGCAAGGAAGAAATGTTGTTTTATTATTCTTTGGCTGGCAAGCAACCACTTTGAACTACTTTTGCGTCAACAGTTGAGGCGGAAAATTGAAAAACAGCTGCCGGCGCTGGCCCGCTGTGAATTAAATGCAACAAAAGCAACGTGCTTTATGCCATATGTTAAATGCACTTCAAAAATTACTAAGCATTAAATGTAATAAAAATAAAATGAAGAAATTTAAGTTGGTGTAAAAAG
Organism: Drosophila ogumai; assembly: GCA_018904815.1. Lineage (NCBI taxonomy): Eukaryota > Metazoa > Arthropoda > Insecta > Diptera > Drosophilidae > Drosophila > Drosophila ogumai. The sequence continues at coordinate 29,048 of JAEIIJ010013821.1, read as the reverse complement.
TAATTAACAGTAAGTAACCGTATTTATACAGACAGACATTCAAAAGATGACGGAAAAGATGGATACATACTTCTGTACTTTTTTATTAAACAATAATTCAAAGTTAATAGCTAAATCGATTCGGATGTTGATGCTCTTGTAGAAATTATTCATTTTATAAACACCTTTATATGCCTCTTAATGCCTCATTTCCCTTTACCCTTGGCTCAAGTATTTAAATTTCCTTTTTTATTAAATCAAAAAATATATCATATTACTAATTTTTTTCTCTGCATTTACATACGTGCTGCGGTTGTTGCAAGTAAAACTCACGACTCTGGCAGCTCCTCCTCCTCCTTCTCCTGCTCCTCCAGCAGTTGGCCAAATGTGTAAATCAGCAAAAACGCAAATGCCACAACGCCAAGAAGAAGACAAAGAAGCCCGCGGGGAGGAAATGAGATAAGATGGGGGGCAAAATGAAATGGAATGAGATGAGTGAAAAGGGGGAAGGAAAAGCAGGGGGAGGGAAACTAACACAAAAGAAAGCGGCGACGACAAGTAGAACTGAATCTAGACAAAGTGAAAGCGGAAATTAAAATTGCAATACAAAAGAGGGGAACCCGACAAAGACAAAGACAGACAGCGTTTGTATAATCCACAGGGTGTGTGTGTGAGCGAGTCCTTTGGATGCATTTTAGAATACAATTTAGCCCAGGGCCATGAATTCACAATGTCCGAGGCGTGCACAGTGCGTGGCGTGAACAACAGGAAGAGACTTAACAAATTACAAAGCTGCCATTACACGTCCTCTTGGTCCTTGAAGCCTTCCACAAATAAATTACCAAGATGAGAAAAGTGCTCTTGTCGGCAGATCTCAGCGGTCAGCTAATAAATATCACGCTCCATTAAGGACGTGAGCTGCAAAAACTCACATAATGCGCTTCGCACATCCACATCTTTCAACAAAGCCGTGGCAATTACCAGGACAAAAGTGCAATGGCAAAAGGCATTAGCCAGCGAACCAACAAGTTGAACTGTAGAATAATTACCATCGAACTGGTGGGCTGAAGGCCAGGATGCACCAACTAGCCAACTGTCCATTCCACAGTCGACAGGCATTCGCCCATCGCTTGTCGACGGGTCCAGCTCCTCCCTTCAGGCCAAACAAAGGTTCGTTACAGTGTATAAATGTCAGACAGCGTTTTGAAATCGGTTTGCACAGAGGGAAATAGGTGTGTACTTGAGGAAATTTGGATTAAATAACCTTGCGAAATTTTAAAATATTTTAAGGACTATGGAAAATTACAAAAAAAAATTAATTAAATGCTTTAAAAACCGAGAGTAGTTGTGGAAATAAATATAAAAAATAAACGGTTCAAGCAGCCATTAAAATCAAGCATACTTTTAAGTATTATAAAACATTTCACGTTTTTTTTTTCAATAACATATTCTTAACATATTTTTTCTAGAATTTCTTTTTATATTAAACTATTTTTTTCCGTGATCTAACAGCTTGCAACAGGAGTCAGCAACAGCACAGCACACAATGCAGCGCTGTGCAACAACACACGGCCAATATCGATGAAGGTTTAGTGTGTGTGTACGCGCTCGAAGGCGTTGGTGTGAGCCACAAAGCCCCACTTGGCCGGCAGCAAACAATAAAAGAAGGGAAGTGCCCAGAACAACCATCGAATCGCAGCTGCGGCAAAGCGACGGTGAGGAAAGCCCTCCCCCCCGACCACGGCCACGACTCCAGATGCCGCAGAAAGCAATTTGGCCCAGACTGACGTCCTTTGTTAGATCACATGCAACACAAATGGTTGGGTTGGTTTTTGAATGAATGGTAAAATCTTTCGAAAAAATTATATATGTATACTTTTGGTCATTAAATTGTAGTTAATATTTTTATTGCTTTGAGTATATATTAGTAATAATTCCTTTTCAGGAAAAACTAAGAGAAAGCAAGCTTGAAACCTAACTAAAAAATTTAAAATAAAATAAGTCACTATTTTCTCTTTAAGGAATCCAAATCTTAGTTTAAGTCTTTAACAAAACCTTATCCTTTTCCTTCCCTTAATGCCAAAAACAACCCATCTTGGCGGCAATTGCACAGACCTTTCGGGTCATTTGCGTAAGTGATAACAAAAACTTGTAATCCGCAAAATCGATAAGATGCCCGCCTAGCAGGACAAGACGGGCTTTTATTTGCTCCTTGACGAGGAGTGGGCCACTATGGGCCTTTAGTGGTCTCAATGGCCGGCGATTACGGCAATGGGAGGGTGTGTGTGCTGAGCTGCTCTCGGTTTACATTATCAATCAAGCTGACTGACAATCGACGGATACCTTGCCACTATATTGAGAGTGACACAAGCGGAGAATCCTTGCCCTTGAACACGATCCTTTGTTTAGGCCACGCTTTTCATTGCGCAACTTTCTACCCCGAAAATTCCTTTGTCCTTCACTCTCACTCACTCACGCACTCGGACAGGAGAGACAAATGTTCGCCGCTAAAGTTAAGCACAAGTTTTCAGTTTTTTATTGAGGTCCTGCGGCCAAGGACCGCACAGCGGAGCAGCCCCAGTGACAGGGCAGGGTCGACTAAGCGTCTACACAAACATGCCATGCATTATTCCAAAATTAATGAAGATGTATTGGCGGCTGTTCTCAGAGTGGGGGCAGTGGGAGTGCCTCATTTAATGAAAATTGGTTGTAGTTTTCCCTCCTCGGAAAACTGCAGTGGCCATTGCCGAAATTATTATTTCCACTCGAGTCCAAGACAGCGAGCCATTTTTCTTGAGCCAAAAACCGGGAGCCTGGGGTCGGGTCCTCTCATCAACGCCAGTCACTCTCCCCTTTCTCGAGTGTTGGTTTTTCTTTTTTTTTTAAGCAAAAACATGTTGGAACACAGAGAAAAACGTTTAAAAAAAAAGCTAAAAATAAAAAAAAATATGAATAAAAAATTTGTAAATCATAAAAATAATGGTAAATGCCTTAGAAAGTGCCTCATTCCATCTATCTTATATTAAAAACTAATTACAAAAGCTTTCAAAATTACTTATAAAATTCCTAAAATCTCCGCATTTTCTCCCAGTGCCCTGGGCGTAGTCAGGGGTGGGCGTGGCTCTATGCGTGCACTGTGAAAGGAGAGAGCTGCCTCGTATAAAAGTGCTTCATTACTTTGCGCAACAGCTCGCGAGAATATAATGAATGGCAATAAACGTGTTTCACATTTTCCTTTTCGCTGCCGAGTCCGCCCTCCGTTTTTCCTACCGTTTTCTTTTTTTTTTTTACAGCAACATTTTTCATTTTCCAGCTAGACAACTTTGGTGAACAAGAGAACCGGACAGAGCTTGAACTACAAGTGGGGGAGATTGAAGCCTTTCAATAATTTCCCTCTGCTTTTAACTCCATTCTATATGGCATATGCCGAGGAAAAGCTTGTTTTCCACTCAATATTGTTATTATTTATTTCGTGGAACGGATGTAGCTCACTGCAAGAAAAAATCTTAATTGAAGGCCAACAGCAGCAGCAATTTAAGGCGCCAGTCTTAAGCTCCTTTTCGCCATTTTCCAAAGGATTTAACTTTGCAAATTGGAATGGAAATTCATTAGTGCTAGAATTTAAATTCCGATAGACAAACTCGACACTTTTCCTGAAAGCTCACAAGGACAGCAAAAAAAAATTCTGGGAAATGGAAAACGCAATTTGGAAATCGTTTGAGGTTTGGCAACTTGGAAAACAAGCTTCAAGTTTCGCTTGAATGCAATAAGCTGCAAGTTTAAGTAGAAAGCCATAAAGTGAATCAAGAAGAGAAAATTATTGAATATCCGAAATGTCAAGAAAAGCAGTTTGATTTTTCTTTTTGTGATTAAAAGAGGGTTTGTTAGAAATCAAGGAAATTCGGCAAAATTATTTTTAAGAGCCAAAGATTCATTCCCAGCCATTTGCGGGCACTTAAACTCAATTTAATAAATCTTTTAAATAATTTAAGAATCTCCTCCCACTCACCGTATTCAGGTTGGTGATCTTGTCCAGCTCCACAGCCGTGCTGCCGCGATGGTGGTGCAGGTGGTGCAGATGGTGGGTCGTCAACATGTTGCTCCTGTTTCTGCTGCTGCTGCTTTTGCTGCTGTTGCAGTTGCTGTTGCTCTTGCTGTTGTTGCTGCTGCTGCGGTGCTGCCTGTGGTTTTTGTCGTTGCCACATTCAATCGGACATGGCTCATCGGTATGGTAAGGTCAGAGATCAGAGAGTGTCTGCTATCGCGACAAGCGTCGCTGAATCCCAATCACATCACGTGGACTGCGCTCAGCATCTGCAAAAAGCGTGACAAATATTAAGTGGAATTTGCATTGAAATTGCCCATATAGTTCTGCGAGAGACCGGAAAGCGTTGACACGCCTTTCCGGCCCCTCGGGGAGAAACATTTCGGGGTGGCGCCGCCGATTTCCGCCCCTGATAGATTCCGTTGGGGATTTTAGTTTGCATGCCATCGATTTTCATCATTATTTTTTGTAGCTTTTTTTGTTGCCCCCCAGCAAATCTCACAGAGGAGCCAACAATCGCACCGGATGCGAATGCGACAGTTGGCCACCGCCCTCGGCATTTTCGGTGTTAACACTTCATTTGGCTTTGAGCGGCTGAGTTGGCTGCCACGTGGCCACAAGCTTGTAGCCACTCGGTCCTTGTCCGGATAGGGCCCTCACCCCTGACCTGCTCAAATAAACAAGAGCAGTCAACAAAAGTCGAGCTGGAGTCAAGCGAAATGAAATTAAATTCAACTCTTGGTGCAGCTGAGAAGGAGAGTCCATTCTGACACAGAGGATTGCGCGGAAAGTGGCCAGTGAACAGCTCAAGTTGCCTAGAAACAAAATTCTCTAGTATATAAGTTGAGCATAAAACGATGAAATTATATTAAAAGGAAAACAACTGAAGCAGCAGCAGCAGCTGCAACCGCTGCAGCAGCAGAAAAGTCGGAAAGCCAGCGCGGGAAAGCTGAGCAAACAAATACTCGTAATACACAGGCTAAGACCGAAGGTAAATTGTTTGCTTTGCATCCTAGGCTACAATATCTGTTTGATTTGTGTCAGTCAAGTCGCTCAATTTATCAATACAAGCAAGTCCTGAAATACATTCTAAGGAAAATCATTTTAATAAGCATTGAAAGAGTACAGAATTTGCAATAATCAAATTAATTTCCATTCATAAATATTTAACGGTTCACTTCATTTGTAAAGAAATATGATGAGAAATAAGCCACATTTACTTCGATCTACTGAGCATTTAGAAGAGCACAATAGCCACAGTTTGTTTGAAGATTCAGCTGGTAATTTCTAAATAAAATTTACTTTAAATATCTCTGACAAATAAATGCAGTATTTCCTGCCTCTATTGTTTACTATTTTTAATCACAAATCATTTGCAGATGTAAACACCTTCCGAAACGGAAACAAAATTAATTTCCTGTTGGAAAATTAAATTTTCATCATTCTGTCACAAGTTCTGAAGCCATTAAGCACCTTAAATGCGATTCAACATTTATGCCTGCGCCACCGTAAATGCAACTGATAAGACCGAGTGCGGCTGTGTTGGCTTAGAGTCGCATTTTTCCCGGAAGGATGCCGCTGCTTTGTTTGGCATCGAGCGTGGAAGCTGCGTGCTCGGCATGGAAATGCGCCTCATTAAGCCACCGAGCCACCGCGTTGGAAAATATGCCGCGCAAGGATTAAGCGACGATGCCGGCGACAAAATGGCGCGCCGGCTATTAAGGATTTCTCTGGCCAGCCTCCTCCTTCTCCGCGTTTTGTATATTTCCATTCCTGTTGCTGCTACAGTTAAGTGTAATTAAAAACTTAAATGGAGAAACACATTAAACGCGTTGCTTTTCTCTTGCACTTATGAAACATTTACGCAAATCTGATGCAGATGAAGTTCTGCTTAATTGTCTGTGTGCGTCTGGGTGCCGATTTAAAACAATTTCTCTGCCTGACACGCTGCGTATACGCAATATGCGGCTTTACCACTGGGGCGTATGAGCAATATCAGATGCTGCTACTGCAGAGGGGGAAAAGTGTACCCTACATATATAGCATATACTAGAGATGGGAGAAACAATATACGTAACAGCAGAACGCCATAATCCTGTGAAATAAAACCATTCTTAATGGCAACAAGCCAGCAAATGCGAATGCGAATGCATGTTCTGCTCGCTGGCTGGGAATTAGCCTCTCAGTCTCGACACTCTGCCAGACATGCCAGAAACTCATTAGCTTTATTACCCCGACACATACACTGCCGCCAGTCTGTATTCCCCACAAAATAATACAAAAAAAAACCGAGGAGGCGGAACAGACTGGAGCAACCGCAGGCCCGAGCATTTGTATTAACTATTCATGTTCGCACACACTCACTGGGACTCGCACTCGTACTCGTTCTCGTTCTCATACACCCACTCTGTGTGTCTCAAAAGACATTTGAATAATTTTGACAAATGTGTGATTAATTCAAACATTTTGCCAACTTGGGCTGTCATTCTTTATGCGAGTACTACAGCAAATTAGCACTTCATAAACACGAACTGGCCAGAACAACGAATCATTATATTAAGGGATATGATGAGCTAAGTCAGAGGCTAGCTTTAAGTAAAAGTAAAATTATTCTTAAATAATAAGAAACATTTTTCATTTAACTTAAATCTCTAGTAGAACAAAGTTCCCCCATATGAACTAGACACTTGTTTTCCGGCATTTATGATTCCTTAACTGCCACAATTCTATTCAAGCCCCACACAATGACTGGCCTGATTGGGACTTGGGCGATTAAAGACCCTGACAAAGTGAAATTTATGGCACTTGCCACACACTTAAAGCTAAACGGTGGAAGTCTCTCAGTGCATAAGGCCGTCGAGCAAAATATGAAACAAAAATCAGGCAGGACCCGGGCGTAGGCAGGCAAGAGGACCACTGCCAGGAGCAGAAAAGTGCACAGAGCAAATAAAAGTGGCGGTAGAAAAGAGTCGCATGCCGGAAACGACAAACGACAAAGAGGCTAAAAGTGTAGTGTGCGGGTGGGGAGCAGCCTAATGCCAATGCCAACACCGGATGCGGATGTGTGACACATGGCCAAAGGGGCGACGGCGACCCCCGCAGACTGGCAACATACGCACAATGTCATTGTCGTACGCTTTAAGTAGGCGACTTTATTAACGCCGAGGACACCGAGGAGAGGACCTCCCGAGTGTGCAAAAAGAGTGCAAAACGCAGCTGAAACACAAATGGCAAACCATTTTAGAAGGGGGTAAAATGGGGACTATGGAACTGAAGTTAAAAATAACATTTTTAGATTTATAAAAAATATGACTAGACTAAATAAACAATTAAAAATGAAAAAATAAATACTTTTTTAGTGCCAAAAAACATTTATAATTATTTATTGTATTTAATTTTTTTCAGAACTGATTTAAAATATATTAAACATGAGTTTAACATATATGTTTTTGTGTTCAAATCGTTTCTTACTTTAAAAAAATTATCTTTAATTTAATGGATTTTACGGGTGTCAAAATATATTGATAAATACAACATAAATATTTTATATCCGACAAAAATAATATGAAAAAGAGAAAAATAAAATAAATAATCATTTTCCAATATTTCTGACTTAGTTATGGCTTTTTAAAACTTTGATTTGTCAAAAAAAATTATCCTCGCTTTAAAGAATATTAATACCCTCTATATATGAACATTATAAATTCATTTATTTTATTATTTATTTACTTCTTTAGAGTTCATAACTCATAAAATTTTCCCGTGCTTATTAACTCTCGTTTTCTTAACGAACTTCCTTAAATTCCAGCTCATTGTGCCAGTCCCCAAGTAGTTATAAATTTCCCGCGAATCGTTTAAGGACTATTCCCACTGTGCACTTGGAGAAAAGTGAGAGAAACAAATGGCACAATAGGCCGGCAGGACACCTGGGCACGTGTTGGCTGTTGTTATTCCGGCCGACCTTGCCCCGACCCACCTGGCATAAAATTAAGCGGCTGCGACGCCGCTGTCGCCTGGCCCTCGTCTTGGGCTTAGGCAAAGGTCGTTTATGGCATGGCCACAATTTGTTGCTTTTTGATATTTATTTAGACGCGGCCGGGCCGCATGTGAAATGAAAAGCGCCGCCGAGCAGAGAGGACATAAATCAAAAGCACAAGACCGACGAAAAACGTGAAGGAAAATCCGCTGCGGAAAAGGGAAGCCAAGCCGGCAACAATGGCAAGCTTTCCACGTTCAGGTGCAGAGAGCGCGGCTTAAACTGGTTATTTATGGCAGGGCGCTGCCGGGCCAAAAGAGTTGGGCCCTGCTTCCGCGGAATCCGACTGAAAAGTAAACATGCCTGGAGGCTCGATTTATTGAAAATCAAGGTACCGTAAGTAGGCTATGCCTTGCCTCGTTGCCCCTATAATTTCCAATTAGTTCTGGTCACTTTTGCGCCTAGAGCAGCTTCAGGGTGCTGCGAACCGCAAGGAATTAATTGCAAATCATGGACCTCAGCAGCGACGATAGCGATTCATCGTTCGGCAATGGGAGTCCCCTCACGAACAGATCCTCGGGCAGCTCCAGCGACACCAGCAGCGTGAGCTCCGCGAAATCGAAGTCGTCGTCGTCCAGCGGGGAGGAGAAAAACTTATTGGACAGCAACTACGATGTAACTGTTTGATCCTCCAATGAATGAAATCAAATATTTAAATTACCGAATGCAGATTATCACCGAGCCCAACCTGAAGCAGTTTGTGTTTAGGGTCGACCGTTACGCCGTGCTGGACGATCAGGCAGTGGATATGGTGGCCAAAATCGCCGATGTCTTTGTTAATGACGTGGCCAGGCGCGTTGTCAAGTTGGCCCAATACCGAAAGGAGCGGATGGGCCTGCTGGACCTGAAGTTCACCCTGAAGCGGGAGTACAATATGGAATTTCCCCACGAAATTGTAGAAGAGAAATAAGGAAGAGGGTTTAAATAATTTCAATAAAAATAAAATCATTAAAAGCCTTTAGGAAAACATCACGTAAACCTTGAAATTCATTTCCTAGCTGCTTTTTAAATTATTTCAAAAGAAAAGTGAAAAAAGAATAAAGAGAACTGTAATTAAAAACAAGAATAAAAGCAAAATCCGTAACAAATTAATAACTGCCGCAAACTCAAAGAACCCATTCAGGTGCCCGTAAAAGAGGTGTATTTCTGATGGGAAAATTGTAAACCGGATCATGATTAAGCAATTAATAAATTCAATAGCGACTGTCGAGGGCCCCCACACACATTCAATAGCCCCGACAAAGCGGTCATCATGGTCTCGGCCACACTTCACCGCACTCTGGACTCCAGCCTTTCAGCCGGGAATTACTCAACATAAAGTTAAAGTGCCATAAAAATGCCAAGGCACATAATGCCACACCACCGAGCTCATACTCACACTCGGACTCACATGCTGCCGTTTACACACATGAACAAGCAACTGGGTATTTTTTTCCAGGACCCTTTTTGCCTTAAAAAAGGAGAAACTAAGGCGGAAAATTCGTGAGCAATTTTTTTCTTTGCTGCAGCAAGAATAAAGAATACTTTTTGGCCGGCCCTGGGCACGTTGTGTAAATGGCAAAGAAGGCAGGCATAATTCTGCAGCTTTTTCTCTCCATGCTTCTTGAATAAACAGGTATTTATGTATGCAGCAGCTGATCCGAATTTATTTAAATAATTATTTACCACAGGAGACTCTGTTTCTAGCATACTCAATAGCTGTAGTTTATATTGTGAATTTTATTTCTTTTGCACACATTTTTGGCAATCAATAAGAGGATATTTTTTTTGACAATACTTCTCACACTTTTTATTTATTTAAGCTTTGCCAAGAAATAAAAATAATTAAAAGCCAACAATGTTGATTTTAGACACATAAAAAGTAAAGATATAAAACCATTTTAAATAATTCATTAACGCTGACAGCAGTTGAAGCTGAAATTGAATGGACAGAGATTAAAAGGAGAATAAAGATTTTAGTTAAATAAAGCTACATATACATAAAATGTTAATTTTAATATAAACATTTCCTAAATAAAAACCAAAACCTACTCTAATACAAATGGAACTAACTTTACTTTATTTTCGTGCTATTTCCGCAGCGAATAGAAAAGCTTTCATTACATTTCGAACCGCCCTCGAGGCAGCCGCAAACGTTCGCAATCATAATCCGAGAACGACACATTGGGGCGCATTTAAACTGATTTCATATTGGATCAGCAAGTGTCTCCCTGCCAGACTGTGTGTGTGTGCCTTCGCCCAGCACAACCGCAAGCGAGCAGGAAATTCGTTTGCCGTATGTCTTGGCACGCACGCGGCCAAAATCGGTACGAAATCGAGCCGTCGAGGATTTCATGGAGACGAAATTATAATGAATTTGTCGTGCATACATTTCCAATGCGTGACTCCCACTCACACAGAGTCTGGCTGGCCACGCCCACTCCATCAGCGTGAGGGCCGCCCCTCGATTTGGCTTAGTTCCTCCGATGGCTCCGAGGAGATAAGCAGCTAAGTGACTTCGTCCTGCCATGGCCCACGGGCCGTCGACGTACGAGTATGAAATAAATACGAGTCCTGCTGCTGTTGTCGTTGTTAATATTGTTGTTTCCGTTGTGTATTGGTAAATAAATTGAATTAAAGTGAAATCAGTTGCCTCTGGCTGTAATAAATTAATGAAAAAGCCAGGCGGCTAGGCGTCAGAATAAAATATGAGCCATGGCGAGAGAGTTCCAAAATTGAGTTATCAGCATAAATCAAAGGGAGTATTTATAGCCGAATAATGATTATGTTTGTCGGGTGACCGAAATGGTAAATTAATTTTTATAAATCGCCCTAATGGGTATTTAAAGATATATGCAACAGTGGAAACTGAAGGCTAGATATGTGTAGAATTTATTTATTTTGAGATATTTGAACATTAAAGAGATATTAATTACATGAATACATATTAAGCATTTTCCAAGATTTGGTTTGGATTCACTTTATAAAAATATTAAAGGTAAATTTATTATATTTATATTTATAGATATTGAGCCCCATTTTTGTCATCCCTAATAGACATGTCCTGCACTTGCAACCTAAGAGTTTACAAGACAAAATCCGTTTTAATTAAATTCAAGTGTTGTGCCACGAGGCGGAAACTTCCTCATTTCCTCCTCCTTTGAGCAAAAATTTTCAAAGAAATTTGCAAGTTATTCATGGAAACTTCGGGCTCAGGCTGAGGCTGCGTCTGGGGAGGGGAAAACTTGCGTTGAGTGATATGTTACCAAAGAGTTGTCGCTGGCCCCGGCCAAAAAAATAAAAATGTATTCTTCTCCGGCCTCCGGCCAAGGTCAATGTGTAAGTGGCTGCTGCAATGCGAAACCGAACTTGAGGCTGCTGGGAAAGGGAATCCGATCCGAGCAATGGCAGTGCCCAAAATGAGAGAGCAATCAATGCCAGTTGATTACCATTCGTGGAGTTTGCCAAACTCACTTGCCGAGATGGTGAATCAAGTTAATGAACTAAGTGAATTGGAAAAGTTTTCAACTTTTTGAGTCGGGCTTAAGCAAATGGAGAATGCGAGCACATTTGACGTTGGCCTTGGTAACATGATGCTTTGACTGCTCCCATAAACAAGCTTGGGAAGAGGTTTCACTTGAAAATTAATTCGTAAAGGTTAAGTAACAATAAAGAGCTTTGCTTTTGCTAAATAATAATATATATTTTTCTTTTGGTACTATAAAATTAGCTAAGCTTTAATAATGACCTTAAAAATAATATTGTTTATACTTTGTAATATTTCGAATGTAATCTCACTTCCATTAACAGCCCAAGTGTCAGCTTTTGATTTCCCCCATAAAAAATGAGCTTAAGCCAACATGTTTTAGCACTTTTCATAAGTTTGTCACGTTTCCCCAACAATACCTTCGATGCTGAGTGAGTCTTTAGTTTAATGCATTGCCATAAAATTAATATGTGCTCAAAAGACACTTTAAATCGAAATCCAGAGTATTTCGTGGGCATTTTTGAAATTATGCTCAAATCCGTTTTTATGGTCTCAAGCGAAAAACCCTCCGGCAAAGCCCACGGTCGTAAAGAAATTTTTCGGCCATTTATTTATGCGAATTTGTTTACGCATCAAACTCGAGCCTAACATGAATAAAATTATGATAAATACATATTTAATGGGCGGCTGGCAGCCGGGAGGCAAATGTGATTTGGAAATTTATTAAATCTAATTGCACTGCAGTGTGCAAATTGTCATCTGTCACGGGAAATTGAAGTGTTTGCGTAGCAAATCAGGGACAGGACCCAAGCAAAACGAGTGCGGCGGCTCCTTGGCAGTAACCCCATTACCACTAAGTGCCATTGCAGGCGGGGCCAAGAAAAATTACCTGCCTGCACAGGTGCTGACGCACAGTGGGAGTGTTTACTTACAATTTTTGGGGCTTCATTCGATTTATTTCTAAGGATGCCATCAATCTTTGTGAAAGCCATCTAGGCGAGCTTATGAAAACAAACATTTTTGATATACAAATATTGAGAAGAGTAAAATAAATTAAAGCAATGGTTTTGCGATGTTTGCAATTTAAAATTTTGATTGTAAGAAAGGTAAATATTTATTTAATTTAATTTAAAAAGAAAATAAAATAGCTACAATTTGAGAAAAATATTGAACTTAAACTTCAATAAATTTGTATTTGTTTTGGGGTTATATTGCTTCGTTAATGATATTTCCAAATACAAAAAAAAAAAGTCAAAACATATTTTTTTAAATTTTGTCGTTGGTCTTTATATTTATAAATTATTTAAAAATAAAAATAAATTATATAGAGTATACAAAAGCCTCTAAAACCGCTCAAGGAAACTATACAGGCCTTAGGCAAAGGAAACCTCTTCTGTAGCCTAAATTTTTTGCTTGGTTTTCAAGGGTATCCTGCCCATGGTACTTCACGGCTTGTGTTTGCATTTGCATTTCATTAAAACACAGGCAGGTAAACAAGTTGCCGCCCATGGCACAGCGGCTCACTCAGCCCGCACTCGCGACTACGCCGGATGACGATGACGATGGCGATGGCTACGACTACGGCTGCTAGGATCACGCTGTTGTTTCAGCTTTACGCTGCTGGCATTGAGTGCCAAATGACAGTAGGGCAGCCTCAAAGTGCAGAGGGCGTGGCAAGTGCACTGCAATTGCATGTGAGTGGGTTTCAAGGCGTCCACTGATTGCGAGGCGATGCAAGCGAAACGTGACACGCCCCGGGCCTTACGTTAAGTATACGCCCGGTGTGTTTCAATTAGTTTGTGTTACGGCCGAATAAACACGTTAAAAGTGCGTGTAAACACAGGGCGGAGAGCAGGCATAAAAATACCAAAGATAATGACGCCATGTCCAAGGGCAAACAATAAAAGCGCCAGCCAAATTAGGCGATATTTCGACGACAAAAAAAGAAGGAAAACAAGCAAACAAACCAACAAATAAACTGTCACTTGTCACCAGCGACCCTTGGGTTTCCCACGGGAAAGACGCCACGGCAGCTGGTCAGATAATTTCCTTTGTTTTCCGGCAAATGTTTTCATATAGATATACACCTTATACACCTTTTTTGTTGAGCTATTTTTCCGCTTATTTTATCACGGCCTGGGCCTTTTATATTTTGTTGTATCCTCTGTTTACTTTTCACGCACGTCCGTGAGTTCGGAAACTCCGGCACAGGTAGCAATATGCAAATCAAACAACGAGGGGGAAATGTCCGCAAAAATATGAGCAGGAAGCGGAAAATCCATCGGCATGGCATTCACGTGCATCCCCCCAAGAGCCCCGGGGAAATTCGAGAAGCGGCACCAGAAGATAACTTCCCTAATGCAATCCGCCCTGAATTCCGGCTTATGACAACTCGAATGTCGAACTACGTGTCTCGGGTCCTGGTCCTGGAGAAATTTAAATATATGTCAGCTGCCTGATCCGATTTGAATTTATTTAATTTGCATTTGTTGAGGTGCTTTATCTTTAGCCTCTGTTTTTGCTGGATTCTATTTCGTTTTGTTACCTTCTTTAAGCTAATTGATTGGGTTAAGTGAAATAAAGGAGAGGTTTCTTTTTAACAATTAAATGTGTTTTGTTTTTAATCATTAGAGATCTTATTGCGAAAATATAAATTTATTTAAATTGTTTGCCTTTTTTGGAGACAACAATGTTACTGTTTTATTTTTATATAGTTTCCTTCTTCTGTTGATATTTTTATTCAAAAACTTTATTAAATGACTTTTGAAAATGTCAATTATTTTTAATCTTTTGGGTGACTAAATTGCTTAATAAATTATTTTTCGCATTTAAAAATTTTAATTTTGAATTAATATGTTTGGCCACATATTTTGTATCTTTATAATTAATTTAAATTATTTATAACAACACTTTTTTATAAACCTTCAAGTCCTTCTTACTCATCTAAACACACACAATCCTTACAGTGAAGTTCCTTTTTCCAGTTGAATCTCAGGCTTTACATACTGATCGGAGCCAAGCTGATTGCCCAGTTCAATTATTGACACATTATCTGCTGCTCAGCTCTCACTCACGATAACCACTGCCGCAAACGACCACTGACCATTATTTGCTCGATGCAGGCAGGCAGTGGGACTGGCCGCAACGCGTATACGCCATGTGTGGCTCGGAGACGAGAATCGAAAACCGAACGCAACTCGCTTGACATGCGCGCGCTCTTGGGCCGCGTGTGCTCTCGCCTCGACGTCTGTTGGTGGACTAAAAATCAGAATCACAAATTCCTGCCACTGCCACGGGCCCCACAGGCGACTGAGGCTGTGAGACTGTGGCACTGTGCCACTTGGCTGTGGCGTTAACATACGCTCAACAGCAACAGCTGCTCTGTAAACGGCTTTGAGTGCTTTTCTGGCCGTTCATTCATAATTGTTTTGAGTGGAATTCTGTGATGTGTATGGCCCTCTACAGAGAAAAAATATTTGTTTTAATTAATTTTAATAAATTTAATTTAATTTAAAATTAGCTAATTTGAATGCAGAATGTTTAGTAAATTCTAGAAGGCATTGCTTTCTGATTATTGTTTGTTAGCCTTATGGGATTAGGGTCTGAATATACCAATTATATGAAATGCTTGAAAAAGTTGTAATAAGGAAATATTACTGCAGTCCTTGAAGTTTCTTTTAAAAGTAATATTTATTACAAAAATACTCAAAATGAAATTCTTAATAAAAAAATGTATAAATATATATTCAAACTCCCCTAATAAAAAACATACATATTTAGCTTTAAGTAAGTTATCAACATAAAATCCTTAGCATAAGAGCCACCGAAACGAGGCAAACATTGAGTTGATATTGTTATGTTATGTTTTTTTTGCCCGGTGCCAGATTGTTTTCGCAGGACGAGGCCAAAAATCAATTTGGTTAAGCCGAATGCGACGCTGGGGAGCAACTGAGTTAGCGTCATTCCCGCCACGTGCCTCGTGCCTGGCAAATGTTAATGAGCCTGCGTACCATAGCCTTTATTTTTATTATGCCCAGCTACTATTTCTATGAATACATACGCACTGATATATATATGCAAAAAAGGGAAATGTTGACCTTTCCTTACCCCCTTTCCGCCCCCCTCTCGCCCTTTGTGCGCTGTCAAAGCTGGCCAGAAAAGCATAACAAACAAATGCGCGTGAAATGTCAAAATCACTGTCAGACGGCAGAAAATGGAAAGTAGGAAAGTGGGAAAGTGGAAAAACCAGGAGCAGAAACTGCGAAAGAAAGATGACGACGCATAAGCGAAAAACAAGCAAAATGCTAAGGGCGAGGCAATCAAGAAAAATTTCCCCAGCAAATGGCATGGCAAATACAAACAGCAGCAACAACCACAGTCAGCTCGAGTGGTTGCATGTGTGGACCGGGGCGGAAGACGGGAGGAGGAGGAAGTGGGAGTGGAGCACGAGTTGATGATGAGGTGGCACATAAACACACAGACACACAAACACAAATGCTAGCTGCCAGGAGTCTTAACAAGACTCAAGTGAATTATAAAAAAAATAAAGAAATGCCAGCAATCCTCGAAAATTCGACTGTTTGATATGCGATACTGTCCCTCGATTTGTCGCAATCAAAGAAAAGCAAACAAGAAGATAAAATTTCTTGGTTATTAAAAAATTTATAGACTTAATCCTTGCTTTTAAAGTAAGAGTCTAAAGTATCATGTTACTCAGTTAAAGGAACTTCATTGCTTTTCATATTATAATAAATAGAATTTTCAAATAACTATAAATAGCTAAGAAATGTGTTTTATATATTTAATAAACTTCAATTAAATGGTAGCTATTTTTAATTATTAATAAAAACTAAGGTGTTGCTTAGTTTCGAACCCTTTTATTTGCTTTTAAAGCACATTTTACCACTTGATTTGAAATCGCTCTTTAGTAACTCCTTAAACCTTTAGCTGCATTATTTTAAAGTTTGCGTCTCAAATTTCAACTAAACCCTTCCACAAGCTTAAAGTTGTTTTATCACTAAAAAAAAAGATAACCTCATAACCCAGGATCAAACTAACTAAATCGAATAAATGCACTAAAAACTTATTGATGGCAAGCTCACGCACAGCTTAAACTCGCCTTACTTCACCCGGCTGGAGGCCAGGCGAGGAGTGGCTGTATTTTTTTAACTGCAGCTCCCGCAGTTCTTGGCCAACTGCTTGTGGGTTGCAACAGAATGTTCTACATGGTGCTTCTCTCCTTTTTTACAATTGCTGGCGGGCAAGTGAGACTGGGAGCTACATAGCGTGTGGTTTTGTGCCTGGCCGCTTGTTTGGTCTTCGTTTTATCGTGTGGCCACAGTTTGTGTGTGCGTGTGTGGGTGCTGACAATTTTTAGCATAACGTACAAACCAAGCTCGGAGCAACAAGCTCAGAATTAGCCACAAGAGTTGCCCCACATGTGGCAACAGCAATTGCTGAGACTTAAAGCAGCTAAGCGCAGCATTTTTTAAAGCTACAAAATTTTGTCAAATTTTTGTTCATCTGAAAAGTTTCCTGTTTTATGTATTTTTTTTGCTTAAACAAAAAATGGCACTACCTCAGTCAGCTTCCTGACTTTTAGTTACCAACAAGAACAAGTTGTTAATTAGTTTAAGTGAATGGGAAAAAAATTTGTTTGTGAAAACTTTGGCTGGGGCCACGCTGCGTATGCGGAATTTCAGCAAGAGCCGAGTTTCAGTTTATCTAAATTGCATTGTGTGTGTACGAAAATCAATAAGTTTCAATTTCAAAGGAAAAACAAAGAGCTAAAGACTTTTTTGCCTGACCTGACAATGAAGTAAGGGTAGGCTTATCAGAAAGAGGCATTTGAGAGGCTGTCACTACCAAATTACTACTATTTTTGCCACTGGACTGCATCATTAAAAGGGGATCTATTCACGCAACAGCGCATAACATTGCTGCAGCAGAAGTCTTTCTCAGTTTCAGCCAATGCCAAAGATAGCCTGGGATTTGGCCCTAAGTCCAAATTAATTGCATGCAATTCGGCAACTTAAAGCCCCCAGACTTGAAGTGCTTTGCATTTTGAGGGTCTGCTTAGGGGCTTCCGAGATATTCCCATGTACTCCTCCGAAAATGTAAATGCGATGCAGGCGACACAAAATACGCTTCACTGCGCAAAGATTAGGGTTTGAGGGGTTTATTTTTTTTCCTTTTTTTTCGTTGGTACAAAGCACCCTAATGAGCATTTAAGCTTGCGGCTTGGGCTAGTCTCGTTTTTATTTTTCTGCTGCTGTTGCATTTGCATAAATTGAAATTTTCAAATGGCGCGAGAAGGCAATAAAGTTGCGCTTTTAATTTAATTGATTTGCATTTTAAATACATTGCAAACAAAGGCAGTGGTACATTTGATGGCAGCTTTTTCACAGAATTTTCATTTTTGCCAGCCAAACAAATCCCCTCGAGTTTTTCTTTTGATTTTTTGATTAGTTTCTCATTGATTTATGTATGTTTGGGCATATGGATGAAATGTTTTATTGAATTCCGACTACGCGCACTTTAATCTGGCCAAAAGCAAAAACAGAAAATGTTTGTGCTGCCTTCATTGCCACGTTTTCGTTAGTTTTTGCTTTTTCCTGTTTGTATCTCTCATTCTGGGCCATTTAGTGCGTATACGCAATATCGGACGGGGGGGAATTCTTGGCTGCCGCAACGGAAGCGCTAAACCAAACATAAAAACAAACAGCTCACTTAATCGTGTATAAATGTTTATGCTCTCGTGTGTGTCGGCATAGTTTTATGTCTCAATTGAAGCGTTTGCCAGGCAAATAAAAATAATCAGCAAGTCAATATCCCGATGGGCAGCGGAAGAAATGCTTAAATCTTGCCGCTGCTTCATTATCGCGTTCTGTTGCCATACTTCTCATGATGATGAAGTGGTGGTCTGTGGTATTAATCCCATGAATGATACCATGATTGCTAAATAATTGAAAAGCGCTTAGTTAATTGTGCATCGCACATGGGGCAAGCGTTCGTGGGAAATTGATTGCGACACGTGCAGAAATCGAATTATGCCAATATAATATACTCGATTATTTCTGCTCCCAATTCATTAACGACTCGCTGAAACATAGAAATCTATATGTTTAGGCGGTTTTCAAAGATATACAATATATTATTTATCGGTGCTTTATGTATTCATTGCAGCAAGATATTGTTGTTATAAGCCATTTAAAGCCCAAGAAATCTGATATAATGTTATAATATGTACACATTCAGGGTATAATTTTTTGCATTAGAGCGGGAAATAAGTCGATTTTTAGTGAATTGATTCGTTGTTAAAGAAATTATACAAGTAGATCGATTATATTAAATTACAATTGAAAACGAAAATAATTTAAATTATATATGGATTTCTATAATCGATTTTTTCTTTATAAACGTATGGTTTGTTACATTTTACATATCGATATTTGTTTAAATATTAGCTTTTTGGTGTTCTTCATTCCCAGCTCTATTTTGAATATTATCAAACGTGTGAGCTTATTATAATGATCGATTTCATTGCTTAGTGGAAACTTGTTTCCTTGTCAGTATTACCACACCACAAAATAAAAATTTCCAGGTTTGTAAATAAAATTATTTGTACATGTCATTTCCGACTGTCAACATATTTCAAATTGGGGAAACCCAATAGAAATTCCATCAAAATTATTTCCAAATTTATATATTAATTGCAATATGAGCGGCGCAAAGAGTTTGGCAGAACAGCGAATCAAGCAGAGGAAGCTTGATAAAATTCGCATTATGATATTTGGATGGTAAGAATACGTCTTCAATAATAAGTTGCTCCATATCTGTGACCATCAATGTCCTCCAGTCGCAGAGAATGGCCCAAAACGACGCTAAGCGGCGACTCCCTGGCCTGCACACCAAAGTCCAGTCAAGTTGTGGGTAAGAAATGGTTCATTTTATTGGTTTTTCAATGCACTGGCTATTTTCGGCTGAGCCGGAACTTAGGTTACTTTAAGAAACATTTAGTAGGGATATAAATGGGCATTCTAGAGGATCTGCCCTGGGATCTACTTCTTCTTTCGCTGACAGCGCTGCAGCTTGGAGCGGAGCATCTTGTTCTCGTCGGCACACTTCGTGGTGATCGCTGTGCGCACTTCCCTGGGCGTCATGTCCATGCTGTTGGTCATCAGGTAGACCAGATCGGCCACCTTGAGTGGGTCCAGCTGCTGCTTGCTTGGCCGGGCGCAGTCCTTGAAGGCCGGCGACGGCTTCCCGGAGAGCGTGTGGTGGGCCAGAGTGTCCCGGTCGAAGATCTCGCACAGCAGCTTGCGGGTGATGGAGGGTCCGGTCATGTCCCAATTGATGGCACTAAGACTGCTGCGTGATACCTTGGTGCCGTTCGGACCGATCATTACCATCGGCGACCTATTGTCCTGGTCGAACTCGAAGCCCGGACACGGACGCTTGGCATTCGGCGTGGAGGTCACCGGCTTCTTGCTGCGCTTTCTCTTGGTCCCGGCTGACGACGATCCCTCCTCGCCGTCTGGCACATATTCCTCGTCGTCATCATCCATGACCGTATCCTCGTCATTGGTCTTGGGCGTGGAGGTGTTGTGCTCCTCGGTTCCCTCGCGGAATATCTCAAAGCGTGACGAAGTCTGCTCCTGATCTTGGTCCTGGTCCTCGTCCATTTCCTGTACCTTCTCGATCTCAATGGTGAGGAGATCCAGGGCCTTACGCTTGCTGCGCTCCCACTGCTGGATCAGCTTCATGCGCGCCTCGTTGACCGCCTGGATGGTGTTCCTCATGAGCTGCGTTGCCTCCACATCCCTGACAAAGTCATCATAGTCCTGATCCTCCTCCTCTTCCACCTCATCGTTGCAATTTTGGGTTTTCAGCAACTTCTCAGCAGCCCGGGTCAGAGTTTCCAGAGTGCTCAGCTTCCCATTGTCCGTCATCTCGATCTGGCGCATGGCACGATCCGCAAAGGCCTCGGCATCTTCTTGGTGATGCTGCAGAGTTTTGCCATCACCATCGCTTTCCTCCTCCGTAAAAGAGTCGTCTGTGCGCAGGCGGGCAATGATGTCCACCACCTGCCTTTGGGCCTCGGACAGCTGCACTGTTTCCGGGTCGTAGGGCAGAAGGGTTAGAGCGAATTCCAGGCGCTGGCGGCGGTTGATCTGTGGAGAAAACAGAAATCAGTTTAAAGGAGATTTTTTTCATATTATTCACTTTGACTTTGACTCACCATGGTTCTGTTTGCTGGCCAATTGTAAACTGAATTCTTACTAATAAGTTACTGCCTTATATACCCCGAAAACTCCTCCAGGTAGTTGATCAAGAAGGTACCTAGTAATCCCTTTATTGCTCCCTTCACAGATGTGTCGTCCAGCAGGTCGGATATAGGTCGCATACCTGCGGGTGGATTTGCACCATGCGGCTGCCCGATGGACTCGGGACCGGGACCCATGGATTCCACCCAATCCCTTTTCACCTGCGAAGTGTCCACTCAAACAGAGGACAACGAAAGGAGATCCACGAATGAAACCGAACCAGGAGCGCCTTCGGAATCAGTTCCAGGTCGGAGAGATGTAGCCACTCAATCATCGTTTACGGAACTGCAAAATAACCCAAGAAGATCCTCCAAAAAAGTAGATTATAACATAGTTAGTACAAGATTTTTGCCACCTAGTTATATAATCAACCAAGAAGACGAGCAACAATCTGACGCGGATTCAGTTGCTGAAAAGCATCCGCAAAAATGGAGTTTCAGGCGTCCTCTCATTGTGGTTGACGGGGGCCTTCCGAGAATTTCCGGGGCAAAAAGCAAAATGAGTGACCCACAAACAAGAGATCAAAGAACAAGAGGCCAATCGGCAAGAGACCAACGATCGCGAAGCAACTCAAGAGGAAATGAAAAGTCGAAAAACCAGACAACAAGTAACCAACAAAAAAGCCAACAGAAACCAACTAGAAAGCAATCAGCAGTAGCCTTTGAGCAGCCGCAACAACAAAGGCAGGGACAGGGGCAGGGACAATACCGTTCAAATGTGGAATCTGAGAGTTCAGCCACTTCATTTGCGAACTCGAATCAATCTGAAGCAGATGCGAAAAAAGACATATATACTCAATCTGAGGAACAAGCCCCTCAAGGAGAGAAGCCCGCTGCCTCTTATCCGTGTTCCCGCGTTCCCGAATTACTCAATCGGGTGTGTAAGCTGGAAACAAAGTTGAGGAATCAGGAGCACACTCTCAGGAGCCTTCAATGCGCCATGAAGGCGAGCAAACCCTCCAATTGCAGTGTCAACCAACCGCCAAAGAAATGTGGAACGCCATGCAAGCCCAAATGTGCTGATCAATCCACCCAGAAGTGCGACAAAGAGCCCTCCGATTGCCAGGCTTTAAAGAAGGAATTCATAGATATATTCATCAAACCAGAAACATCGGCCACAAGCGCATGTTCCCAAAAGGATATTAAAAAGACAATTGGCATTTGTCCTGCGAAGAACAATTGTGAAGATTCCCGAACAATGTATTTACAGTGCGTGGAAGACTCCGACACATTAATTCAGCAGTTCAATCAGAAGTTTGCCAAGCCAACGAATTGTAGTCATAATAAAGGCGAGAAAAAAAAGTCGCCTTGCCCGGAAAAATGCTCACCTTGTTTCCCCGTCCTAACTCAACAATGTATGACGGAGCCAGAATCAGGAAACATGCTCGATAAATGCGTTGGTCTGGTGGCCAAGAAATCAAAAGCTGATATGTCAAATGTAAGAAAAGCTTCTTCAGAGTCTTGTTTGGCTGAGAATAATGATCAAAAGCCCTGTGACTCCCGTCAAAGCTTAAAGAAGGAAGTCTACGAGTCCGTACTGGAGCAGTTTGTCAAGAACTTTGCCAAGCCCAGGATGGAGTGTGGCCAGAACCTGACGGCGGCTCAGAAGCCCGAAGGGGAGCGGTACTTGTTCGAGCGCTTGTGTGCTGAGCTCGTAAGCCTCTTCACCAAGCCAAAGAATCTGGAATCGTGTGCAGTAAAGGATGAGGACAAGCTCAAGAGGGTGACCATATTGGATAGCAATACGATTCAGGAGAAGGAAGAACAAAATGAGAAGCCCGGCAAAATGGAAAAGATTTGCAAGGATCCTGCGGTGTCATCCGGTGGCTGCCCATCGTGCAGTGACAGTGGGAAGCTGCCCGTCCTTGACAGCTTGGTTGACGAACTGATGAAGCTAATTGACTGCAGGCCCTTCCGGGACGTGGTGCTGATCATAATGCGGCGGGGATGCAATGTCTATCATATCAATATCCGTGAGATGGCGACGGGCAATGTGCTGGGCTGCTTGCTGGCCAATGAGGAGGCGATAAATGAAGCCATGAGCCTGGGATTGTTCGAGGATATCCACACATTCTGTGAATTGGACAAGCAAAGTGCCAACGGTTGCCCCCTTGATGCCGTAGTACCACAGCGGGAGCCGGGTGGTGAGACCCAGTTGGCTAGCAGGGACAAAGAGAGGGCCATGGCATTTGTAACTCGAGTGCTGGGGCTTCAGGCTGGGGAGGCCGAACGCTTCTTCTTCCTAACCAATGCCCTTAAATCGGTCAAGAAGTCGTCGGATCAGAGTCTCGTTGCACCGGAATCATCGGATGCCACCGAAAACACTGGCCTTATTGGCCGTGGAGCTATCACTGGCAACCTGGTTTTCCTGGCCAATGTTCACAATGCACCAGGAACCTCCGGGTCGCAGTCAGATATGAGTGAGCTGGGTGAGGCATCCAAGCATTTCCTTCGCATGCTATCTGGGCAGGATACTGAGGATAAGGATTAGGTTTAAGTTCCAGTAAAAAAAAAACTAGGCAAAAATCAATTCTAAACTAACAAAGTCGAAACTATGAAGGGTCTGCAGTTCGAGCTCAAATTATTTCTAAAGGATGACGAGCTACTTGCAACCCGCTATTTATCTTTTTTAAATATCTTACAAATAGAAGCATAATTTTATAAGAAAACTTCGAGCAATGTAAATTTTATAATATCGAATAAAATCAGGAATCGTATGCATACTTTAGTTTGATTTTTAATTTTTTTTTTTACCTAGGTAAGTAAATAAAACTAGGAAATACTGCAACAGATGTCCTTTGGACTTGGCATTTATTGCCCCTTTCCTAGCAGCTGCAAATTGGGGAAATCCGCGCCCTTGCAGGTAATAAGTAAGCAATTAGAATACGATTGGTAATCCTGGCCAGCTGCAGGTCATAATTGGCAGGTAATGCGGGCAACATTTCAGCCCTTTTCCACCTATAAAAGATCTCGCAACGCAGGAGTAGTCATCAGTTCCTCACGAGCAGCAAAAATATCAACACCAGTCTTCAAATTCATCATGAGCAACACTAGCAACGACAGCGGCCTGGATGACTCCGCCAACTGTGGCGCCGCGGCCAATGCCCATGGCCCCATTGCTGCTACTCGCCTATCCTGGTTCCTGGCCGAGGTCGACGATGGATCCATGAAGAACGGCAAACCCAATGGCCAGCCCCGGCTCTGTGTGCTCCACTCAATGGAGCTTCTGGAGTCGGACGTATCCGACAAGTACATGACCCGGTTTGTGGAGTTCCGGGTGAATGGCATGGTGGTGGAGGCTAAGCTCATACTTGCGGCCGATGAACGACGCCTCGTGGACGCCGCCTTGCTATCCATGAGCAAGGAGCAGCGGGAGAGTGCCAATGCCAGGCAACTGCTGGTTCAATATACAGAAGACGAGGCCTCGGGCGAGCGCCTCGTCCAGAAGCTCGTCTCCCCGGACAGTGTGATGTGGATGAGCGCCAAGCCAGAGCTGTCGGGCACACCGTTGGTCAGCCTGGGTCCCGGATGCATTGCACACGTCCTGTATGCCTACGATCAGCGACATTACATGGAGAAGATCTTGCTGCACCTAAAGGCCCGCAGCTTTGACCACGCCTTCGATGACCACCTGGAAGTTGAGGAGGAGCCCACACTGACCGACGACACTTGGATGCTGGTGCAATACAGTCCGGAGCCGGAGGTGGTGGTCTACCAGGTGGTACAGTACAGGCACACGGTGTGGCGTCAGGAGAATCTCTTCAAGGACGTGATTGCCTACATCCAACTGCCCGGCAGTGACATCGTTCTCCAGGCGGTGGTCATCAGCTATGGCCGGGACAAGGAAGCCCAGGACGCCAAGTACGAGGAGCTGCGACGTTTTGCCCTGGACATGGACTTCCCACCGCCCGACGAACTGGAGAAGCATCTGGAGCAGGGCACCAACAATACAGCCGCTCTCTTTGCTCGCACCAGCTTGTACCAGAAGGCCGAGCAGCGAGATGTCACGGGGGAGCACAGGGAACTGCGCCGGAGTCTGGAGCAGATGAGCGAGAAGGCCCAGAGCGAGGCCCAGATGATCATCGATGCCTTCGATATGGTGGACAATATAAATAAGAATCTGCAGTGTCGGTTGTCCGGGGATGCGAGACTCGCCGTGGAGGCCACATCCGGCGATGAATTGAATTAAGAGGGTTTACAAGTAACGTACAACGTTTGCAATAGACTTAAGTTTGATATAAAAGAATATATATATTATTTGCATTCCAAAAATGTATTTTTACAAAATAAAAGTAATTTTATAAAAGAAAATAACAAAAAAAAAACTTCTTTTGGTTAAAAGAGATTGAATCATGCTGCAATTCTCATTTTTCTCAAAGGAATACAATAGGCAAGGTTTTGGGCTTTCAAAGAGGAACCCTCATTTGGTTATGCAATTAATTACTTAATAGAAAAATTCAAAGAGCGTATAAAGAACGTAACTGAGAACACTTAACCAAAAACTAAAAGAAGAAAGGAAACTAAAAGCCAAATTTTTTATACCCTTGCAGCAATGATTCCTTCAATGCACTTTAGAGTTTCTGACTAATTTTAAAATACCCTGCACATTTTTCTTTTCTAAAATAAACTTTAGCAGTAAAGATAAACAACACTGTTAGTTAGGACAAAAATAGTTTATTTATTATTTACTCAAGCAAAATCGTATAGTATTTTTTAGTAGGTTACAAAAATGGTAAAGGGTGCATCTTTCGACTTAAAATTAAATTGTTAACACAAAGTAAAAATCATGCCTTCTCTTTAAATTCTTAGTAGTCTAGTAAGTAAGTGGCTGGAAATTGTTGAAAGTTTGGGCCACCATTGGCGGAATATTATCAGCGAAAGGCGGCGGCATCAGGCCAGGCATTGTCCCTGGAGCGCCTGGTGGTGGCGGCGGAGTCTGCATGAGATAAAAACGCATAGGAGCAGGCACCATATGGGGCTGGAACGGAAATTGTCCTGGCATAAATTGGTGTGATCCAATTGCTGGCTGCGGCGGTGGATAGAAAACTGGCTGAGGAACGGTGGGCACTGGCGGTCGCGGAATGAACAACGGGTGACGGGGGATGGGCATCGGTGGTCGGGGAGCAGGCATTGCCGCCGGTGGAGCTCTCTGGTCCGATGGCACGGCAATCGATTGATTCTCTCGGCCTGATGATGGCGTCGGCAGCAGCGGAAGTCGCTTTGGTTCATTTTCGTTCTGGTCCGTCGCAAGGGGAAACGGAAGAGTTACCTTCTTGCCCTCCGAGTGCGAAGGTTTCGGCGGCAAGCCAGATTGCGGAGCCGGCACTTGCCGCTTGTCCGCCTGCTGCTGCTTTATACGAAACCTTTTTGGGCGCTTCTTGTGGGAGTGCCGGGGACGCCGGTAACGGTAGGGAGGATCCCAAGGATGGAACTCGGAAGGGGGCATTGGATGCAGCGCAGAATATGGTACGGTCAGGAATTTTGCCTTGGCCTCGGAGAAAACAAGGCTGGAGGTATGCTCCCAGTTGATGTACTGAATGTGGCAAATGGACATCTGACGCGGTTGCTTGGGGTCCAACGCCACCTGGCACCTGGCTCCCACCTTGAAGTCGTAGTCGCCCATGTAAATGTTCAGGTTCCTGGCCTCTCGACGGGCAGCATTCAGGCAATTCAGCTCCACATTGCGATAGGTGTACGGGTCCAGGGATTTGGAGACCGCATAAGGAAAGGGAGCGCTCCCATCAGCGACAAACTGCCGCACGCACGATATGGGCACTGGGGACTTGGACCGGCGATTGTGGTAGGCGCAATTTTTGTAATTGGTCAGGAGGCAGCGAGTCTTCTCCGGACGGTCCAGCTTGAAGGTCCTGCCATTGCCGCAGAGCAGACCGATGACGTTGTGATCGGCATCCATTTCGAATTGCATTTCCAGATTGAAGGTGTTCGGATACAGCATCGCCTCCACGGCCAGACCGACATCTGGGAGACGGAACAGCTGCTGGTAGAGGAGCTTATAGGAAATGGCCTGGCAAGCTGCGGCCATGGCGATCTCCGGCATGGTGAACACGGTGTCAAAGTGCCCACCGTGGTCCTTGAAAACCCGCAAGACGTCTTGTTGGAATCTGATGTCACCGATGGTGACCGTCTCGCCCAATTGGAAGGGTCCGTACATGACCACGTTTCGGCCATACAGCAAGCACATGGCGCGCAGCTCTAGCATCGTGCCCTCGGTCTGCGTCCTTTCCAGCCGCCACAGGTAGTCGTCGAAGTCGCCGCGCACCTGCCGCTCGAAGAGGCGTCTCTTGCGGAACATGAAGCGAACGCACTCCATGCGGACTTCGTAATGCAGCACCTGGTTATCGTACACCTGCTCGGCGACCACGCGGAAAAGACTCGTGGTGTCCCTAACAACGTGCTTCCGGTATAGGAAATGCTCCTCCAGGAAATGATCAACCGGGTCTGGCCCCTGGCGGCTTCCAAGCGTCACGCCACGAAATTCCGGCATCATCGACACTAAATTCGCGGAAACAAGGCGTCAAATTGGTTAAGTTACTAAAATTAATTGCGTATTGGATGATGCGCTGCAACAAGACGTTTTCCAACACTAAAGAAAGTGTAAAGTGACCAGACTTATCGATTTAAGGCATGATACATACATATATATGGATAAATATAACATGACTACAAGTACCAATTAAAATCAAATTTGTGGATTTCTCGGTAGACATTATTTAAATTTTATATATATTCATGTTTTTAATATATGTACCTACATATTTTAACAATTGAAATAATACTTAATATATATAAAAATATATAAAAAATAAATCAGAATTTGTTTTGTAGACCTTCAAAATAATCCGAATTTTAATTTAAATGTTTTAATAAAATGTTTGTATTTTTGTACCGGTAAAATTAAAAATTAAGAAACATAAATTGAAATTAATATATTAAGGTTTTATGGTTAAATTTATGTTTTTGGTGGTGTTGCAAAAACATTGATAGCAGCAAAGAGTATAGAACTTTGATAGCAGCTAACAAAAAACATCGAAAATGACTAAATTTTTTAATGTTATCGTTTTATCGAAATCTACTTACCCAACACTGTCTTTATAATCGTCACCTTTTCAATACTTGCCACGCGCTTGCGACTTTTAGGTTTTTTCAAAGAGCTTAAAATTTGAAATGGCTGACAACAATCCAAAAAGAATAAAGTTGGAGGCGGAACCAGCCGAACAACAATCTGAACCTGCGGGACAACAGCCTGCTTCAACAACGGTTGCACCGAAACCCAACATCCACAAAATGCGACGCTTAGATTTAATCCAAGAAGTTATCGAGCAACGCAAAAAAAAAGAATTCTTAGCCGTGAGCAAGCGCGTGCTAGAGGAGAACTGTAAACGGGATCTGGATGTGGTTAGCAAGAAGAATCAGGAGTTGACCGCCGAGAAGGACTCTTTGCTGGAGCAGCTTCAGCAGGAGATGTCCAAGAGCGCCGCACTGCGCGAGAAATTGCTGGAGCCCGATCAGTCGTATGAGCTTGTCCTTAATAATCAAAAGCTTACCATGGAGAGGGATTCCTTGCTGCAGCAGGTGCAGCAGGAGATGTCCAAGTGCGAGGCACTGCGTCAGCAACTGCATGAATACGAACAGTCACATCACTCCATCGTGGACTGCGTCGTGCAGCAATATACCGCTCAGATCCAGGAGATGTCGCTGCCGATCGAGGAGCTATCCCGTCAGCATCTGGAATTACAGGACGCGATGCACGCTTTCATGAGACAGCTTGAACAGATCGACGAGGAGAATACCTGCGCCATCTGCCTGTCGCCGTGGGAAGCCGAGGGCAACCATCGCCCTGTCTCGCTGCGTTGCGGCCATGTATTTGGCAAAGAATGCCTTCAGCATCACTTGACACGTAATTCAGAGTGCCCATTCTGCAAACAAGAGGTTCGGTCCAGGGATATGAGATACATATATGGCTGTCGCATACTGCCGGTTCCACGCCAACAGGCCCAAACGTCTCAAGCTGTATTAGATGCTCCAGCTTCGGTAGTACAGCCTGTTCAGCCACGTCGTGTGCAGCCGGCTCCTCCAGTCCAGCCGGTTCTTCAACAGGCATCGGTAGCACAGCCACCTCCGGCAGCACAGCCTGTTCAGCCACGTGGTGTACAGTGGGCTCCTCAACAGGCTTCGG
>JAEIIJ010013812.1:0-19950 GCA_018904815.1 Drosophila ogumai | reverse complement strand
TTTAAATTTATTATTTAAATGTTTAATTTCCTTTCCTCCTTCCTTTCAGCGATGAACAGTTGGACTTGGGCCTTTCAAATGCCAACTATGTGGCCAGCTCCAATTCTAGTCTATCCTCTTCAGCTGGCGGCAGCGAGAGTCCCAGCACTTCGATGGAGCACTTTGCTTCTGCGGCCGCCGGTGGAGGAGCCGTGGGCGGCATCCAGCCCATGCCGACTGGCTTAAACCAGAGCCAGCAGCATCCGCATCTGCTCATCCAGCAGCATGCCCAGCAACATTGTCAGCAGCAGGACACCTTTCAGGCCGGCGTGGCGTCAGCAGGAGTTGGGGGAAGTGGTGGTGCGGTCAGCAACGCGAGCTTCTGGAATGCGGGACATCCGTTGCCCAGGCATGGAAACCTGGACAGCGAGGATGAGGACGATGCCAATGAGGTGGACTGGAGTTCAATGGTGGCCGCCGAGATGCTGGCAGCTCTAACGGATGCCGAAAAGAAGCGTCAAGAGATTATTAATGGTGAGTATATTCCATTTATTTATAAATCTGTTATTTATTTTCGTTTTTCCTTGCGCAGAAATCTACCAAACCGAACGCAACCATGTGCGCACCCTGAAGCTGCTGGACCGCCTGTTCTTCCTGCCACTCTACGAAAGTAATTTGCTGTCCCAGGACCATCTGCTGTTACTCTTCCCGCCCGCCCTGCTGTCGCTACGCGAGATCCACGGCACCTTCGAGCAGAAGCTGAAGCAGCGGCGCATCGAGCACAACCATGTGGTTAACCATTTGGGCGACCTGCTGGCCGACATGTTTGACGGCCAGTCGGGAATCGTTTTGTGTGAGTTTGCGGCTCAGTTCTGTGCCCGACAGCAGATAGCCTTGGAGGCCCTGAAGGAGAAGCGCAACAAGGACGAGACGCTGCAGAAGTTGCTGAGGAAGTCCGAGTCGCACAAGGCATGCCGCCGTCTCGAGCTGAAGGATCTGTTGCCCACCGTGCTGCAGCGCCTCACCAAGTATCCCTTGCTGTTTGAGAACTTGTACAAGGTGACGGTGCGCGTGCTGCCCGAGAATACCACCGAAGCGGAGGCCATTCAGCGAGCCGTAGAGTCCTCCAAGCGGATCCTCGTGGAGGTCAATCAGGCGGTGAAGACAGCCGAGGACGCTCACAAGTATGAACCATATTAAACTTTATTTTATTTATTTATTTATATTTATTTTTTACTTTAAAAACCTAGACTACAAAACATTCAGCGTAAACTAGACAGATCCTCCTATGACAAGGAGGAGTTTAAGAAATTGGACCTGACCCAGCATCACCTCATCCACGACGGCAACCTGACGATCAAGAAGAATCCCGGTGTCCAGCTGCACGGCCTGCTCTTTGAGACCATGATTGTTTTGCTGACCAAACAGGCAAGTTGATCCTTCAGAAATGTCACAAAAACCACTTTAATTAGTTATTGTTTTTGTACGGCAGGATGATAAATATTATTTAAAGAATTTACACACGCCTCTTTCGGTGAACAATAAACCCGTCAGTCCTATTATGAGCATCGATGCGGAGACCCTGGTGCGACAGGAGGCTGCCGACAAGAACTCCTTTTTCCTCATCAAGACAAAGACATCACAAATGCTGGAGCTGCGGGCGCCCAGCAGTTCCGAGTGCAAGACGTGAGTAATTATGGTGCTTCAAGAGCTCGCAATAATTTCCCGTTACGATTTTCAGTTGGTTTAAGCACATCTCAGATGCGGCTGCCCGGCAGTCGAAGAACCGCTCGAAGAATACCACAAATGCCAGCCATGACACGAGCAGCATCAGTGACCCGGCGCTCACTAGCATTCCGCATTCCAGCACCAAGGAGTCCCTGGAGCTGACCACCGATTGCCCGCAGCCCATGGCGGCAACTGCCACGGTGACCACAACGCCCCTGGCGCCCATGCTTCCTATAGCCACCGTGACGCCAGCGCCAGCAACTAGCTCCATTTCAGGGGTTCAGCTGAGAAACAAGGATGTGGCTGAAGCGGATTATGTGAACACACCCAAGTCACAGCGCTCCAGCCAGAGTGATGCAGTCAGCCGCTCCATGTCCATCCGCAGCACTGGAGAGCCCGGCAAGTATTCCACGAATGGGTCAGAGCCAAACGCCGACGTAACTCTGCGGCACTCTCAGTCCGCGAGGGAATCGGCCAGACCGGGATCCAGTGGCGGCGAGGAAAGGAACTCCACCTACGGAATGGTGGGTGGTCACTCCAAACGCGACAGTGCCAGCATCGTCTGTTCGAACAACTCGAACAACACGCGCACCCTGCTGATGCAGAGTCCCCTCGTGGATCCCACGGCCATCCAGATCAGTATCAGTCCAGCACACACCGCGGAGCCTGTGCTTACGCCGGGCGAGAAGCTGCGCCGCCTGGATGCGTCCATCAGGAACGACTTGCTGGAGAAGCAGAAAATCATTTGTGATATTTTCCGTTTGCCCGTGGAACACTATGACCAGATTGTGGACATTGCCATGATGCCGGAGGCGCCGAAAGACAGTGCAGATATCGCCTTAGCTGCCTATGATCAGATCCAGACGCTGACCAAGATGCTGAACGAGTACATGCATGTGACGCCGGAGCAGGAGGTCTCGGCGGTGTCCACCATGGTGTGCGGCCACTGTCACGAGAAGGAGAAGCTGCGCAAGAAGGTGGTACCACCAACATCGTCGTCGTCGTCGTCGTCACCGCCGCCGCCGCCTTTGCCGCCACCAAATAGGCAGCATGCCCAGGCTCAGGCCCAAATACCGCCATCGAGGCTGATGCCCAAACTACAAACCCTTGATCTTGACGAAGTTGCCATACATGAGGACGATGACGGTTACTGTGAGATTGACGAGCTGCGCCTGCCAGCGATTCCGTCCAAGTCGCAGGATTCCTCCACAACGACGCCGCTGGCTCCCATGAAAGATGAGTCGAAACCTAAACAGTCAGATGAAAGCACGGATGCTGTTCCTGATGAGCAACTGCCTGAGGCGGTAGATGCGGACAAGAAGATGGCTGGCGAAGCAGTGGACACTGAGCTGCCCTCCGCAAGCGAAGTTGCTGCCGAAAAATCAAGTTTGGAGGCGGAGAAAGCCAAGCCTGAAGTTGCTTCTGATAACGAAAGCATGGCAACTACATTGCCGGATGAACTACCACGTCCAACTACCGAAGAAGCTGCCAATGAAAAGACGGCTGAGAAGACGGCTACATCGGTGGAAAGCAAGGAGGACATCGCGGTATCCGTAAGTATAACTTCATCCACAGGTATTAACTTTACTTACGCAATTTTTTTGATAAGAAGGAAGCCTTGGCGGTGACCCGAGTCGATGGCTCGACACAGACAGCACCGTCGTTGGAAATGGAGAAGTTAACTGGAGCATCTGGTAGCACCTGCGGGCCGAATCGCATCCAGCATGCCAGTGTCCTGGAGCCAAGTGTGCCCTGCCATGCACTCAGCAGCATTGTGACAGTACTGAACGAGCAGATTTCCATGCTTTTGGTGCGTTTTAATCTCTACTTTTCAGTGAATTAAATCTTAATTAATTTTGTGCAAATCAACAGCCAAAAATTAACGAACGCGATGTGGAGAGGGAGCGATTGCGTAAGGAAAATCAACACCTTCGGGAGCTTTTAAGTGCGCTGCATGAAAGATAGCGAGTTGATGAAGTCAAGGTAAAACCTTATATTTATATTTGATATAAACTATAATAATACATTTCCCTTTTTTCATTAGGAAACTCGGTTCGATCTTTCGAAACTGATGCATGCCGAGGATGTCGTGTTTGACGATGAAATTGACGCCATTTCCAACAGTTCACTGACGCCCACGCCCACGCCAACGCCCACTCCGCTTCCGTTGGCCACGGCTTCGCCTAGCCCCGCCACCCCGACAGCGGTAGCCATGAGAGTTAACAGCACTGAGGATGAGGAATCGGGATGTTAGGAAACTTGTTTAATATATAAATTTCTTCTTCTTTTTTTTTGTGTATAAAATACATATATTTGTTCTTGTTTTTCCCCCGCCCACTCACGCATTTGTCCAATTGAATTGGCGGCGTTTGTGCTTTACGAGAGTAGCCTTTCTAATAGCATGCCTTTTACTACTGTAGCCTGTAATGTAGCTACATTTGTTTTCTTACAAAAAATAATTATGTATTCCACAAGAAGAGCCGATAACACGCCCTTGAATTAAGCCTAACCATGTCCCCCCGTCGTAAAACTAATTAAATACATATATTTACATATGCATATTATCTCGACTTAAAGAATATATGATATATATCTGCTAAAATACACACAATGTTTGATACATTTATAAAGAACAATAAACAATATATAGTTATTGAGAAATAGAACGGAGTGGGAAGATTAATTTGTTTATTTGCAGCGGTAAATAATTTGCAGCGGTAAATAACTTTATAAATAATAAAATTTAGTTTAATTTTAAATTGATAAATTATCTTCTTAAAATCAGTTTGAAATTCCACTGAGTGAAACGAAGACAGCTAAGAGGAGGCAACACAGTCACAGTCAACGAAGGCTTTCTTGGCACTCGTTCCTCTTGCTCTTCCACTTCAACTGTCGCTTATTAATAATATTTATTAACTTTATAATTTAGTTAATTTAATTTAATTGTAACGTAAATTAACGATCTTCTTAAAATCTGCTTAAAATTCTACTAAGAAAACAGAAGAAAGCTAAGAGAAGGCTACATCGTCACAGTCAACGAATGCTTTCTTGGCACTCTTCCCTTGCCTTTCCATTTCTTCACTTGTCCCCTTGGTAATAATATTTATGAATATTGATATTTCCACATAAAATTATCGAGAACATCGGGCGCACGTTTGGCGAGATATATCACCTCTCAACCCGACCGTTCGACTGAGGTCTAAAAATAAAAGAACGCGTCTCGTTCCGAGTTACGCACGCAATTAGCCAAAACTACTTAGCACCGACTAAATACATATGCACATCGACAGGGCTCCCGAAATGAGGGAAGAATTCACCTCTGCTTCTGCCAGCATAGGTGCTGGCGAGTATATTTTTGTATAATTGCTCCTCAGTGCGTTTTGGGCATCCACGCCGCTAGGAACTATTCAGTAACTAAATTGTTTTCTCATCCCCAACCCCGAGGCGCACCACCACGTAATCGATGCAAGACCTGAGCGAAAATATTCAGCAGGTGCACAATGAGAAGCTGGGCAGGTATGAGGAGCTGGAACTCTAATCCTTACCTTGCTCACTTGAATTATATTCTCTGGCTTAGGCACCTGGTGGCCGGGCTACCTATCGAGCCGGGGGAAACGCTGCTGGAGGAGCGCCCTTTGCTGGTGACTCCCCACTGGGAGTGTGGCCAGCTTAAGTGCGCCCAGTGCCTTCAGGAATCGTATGTGATGTGCCGCAAGTGTCAAGTGTATCCTCTATGCATAGATTGCAGTCAGCACGATGACTTCGAGTGCGAGTTCTTTGCCTCCGGAGCGGGCAAGTCGATTTGCAAGGATCTCCTGGTAAAGAACTATGGAGTATGTGGGTTGCTAAAGCTGCTACTGCTGCTGGAGAATCCAGCTACTAGGCCCGACTGCCAAGTGCTCATGGAGTGGCCTGTTAATCTGGAGGATTACCGCGATGGAGAGGGAATGTGGCAGGAGCATGAAGAGCAGGTCGTGCGTCCTCTAATGGAGAGTGGTATTATGGAGCTGCTTCCCTCACAACAATTAACATCAGACGTGCTCCATGCCCACTGCATTCGCATCGATAGCCATGCCTTCGAGGTGACCGCCAGGGATGGCGATACCCTCAAAGGAGTCTTTGTGTGCGGTGCCAGTTTGCCTCACCACTGCGTACCCAACACCGTGGTGGCTCTGGACGAGCAGTTCAATATGAAGCTCTACGCAGCGGTTCCCCTGCAGCCCGGCGACATTATCTACAACTCGTACACAAATCCCTTGATGGGCACCAGCCAAAGACAACACCAGCTCCGGCTGAGTCGGAGGCTGGACTGTACCTGCTCTCGCTGCCAGGATCCCACTGAGATGGGAACGCATATGAGCAGCATGAAGTGCCGCGAGTGCGCCGAAGGATATGCTGTCTGTGAGATGGATGCCAATGGCAGACTGGGAGATTGGCGTTGCCTGAATTGTAAGAGTGTCCTGCCCGCCGCTAGTGTCCACGAATTGCTGGCCGAGGTCGGTGGAGCTTTGGTGGATGCCCGTGGCGATCTGCAGGTCTACGAATCTCTGCTAACTCAATACCGGCAACTGTTCCATCCCAATCACTTCCTCCTGCTGGATATTAAGCAGAACATAGCCACCATTTTGCGAGCTGCCGCCCTGATGAACTCCGTGGAGCAGCCATGCAAAAAGCTTCTGGCCCGCCGCGTGGAACTGTGCTCCGATCTGCTGCCCGTCTGCCGGGCTGTGGTCCCGGGGCTCTCCAAGCTATACGCCATCGGTCTGTTCGAGTATCTGATCTCTCTCGTAGAGCTTATTGAGCTCCAGTTTGCCGAAAGCGACCTGGACAAGAAGGGATATGTGGTGAGTATTTCATTTAATTTCTTTTATTCTCTAAGTTCTTTAAAATATGTTTTTAATATTTTTGAGAATTTGGCTTATAGTAAAATTAAAATAAAATATCAAACGCATTATTTTTTAAATGAAAATTGATTTAAAAAAAGTCGAAAAAGTTTATAAATGTCAAGTAATCCTGATTTATCATTGCTTTCTTAAAGGCTCAACTTAGGATCGCCAGTCAGGCAGCCAAGGAAGCGATGGAGCTTCTCCGCTTTGAGCCCGAAAACTCCGCTGAGGGCTTTTTGTCCGAGCGGATTGCCATGGAGTTGGAGCGCATTGAATCCGATTTAATGAAATACGGCAGATAGTTTAGTTCTGTCCGCAATCGATATTGTTTGTAAACGATTCGCGGCACTGTTGTTGCGTCGAATTTTAAATTTAAAATAAATTAGATTAGCCCAATGGATGGAGGGAGGAGTACTTCCCTTCAGTTGCTGTTGCCACTTGTGTTGCTGGCGGGCTGGCGACATGGTTCAACGTTTACGAGGGGTGCAAGGTAGGGGGAATCATTGACCAAGAAATAAATAAAGAATTGTCGTTCAATTAAAAATAAGTCGCCGCAACGCATCGCTCTGGCTGGGCTGTCAGTATGCCAAAGGTATCCGAAGGGAACGGGATCAGAGACAATGGCCGCCGCAGTAACCGATGATTTTGCCAAGAAGTGTGAGGTGAAGCATAACAAGACGCTAGGCAGGTGGGTCCTCCTACTCCCTAATCCTCTGTCGGTTATCTTAGCTCCTCTTTTCCTCAAGGTTCTTGGTTGCCCAGTGCAACATTCGAGCTGGCGAGACCCTGCTGCTGGAGCAGCCCATCGTGGTGTTGCCCCACATTGGCGACAGGCGCTGCTCCAAGTGCTTCAACCTCACCAAGAATTTCTGCAAGTAGGTAGTGGAGCTTCAGTCCGTCGCTGAATCTTATGTAAACTCTTTAGGAAGTGCCGTCTTTTAGCTTTGTGTGCGGAGTGCCCGGATCATGAAGAACGCGACTGCCAAAGGCTTGGTGAGCTGAAGCTTTCGGAGGAGCAGGTGCAGCAACTGCAGGGAGATGATCACACTGCAGTCCAGTCTGCCCTGAAGTGTCTTCTGTTGAGGGAGCATGCGGACACCCTGTCACTGTACGAGGAAATGTCTCAAATGGAAACTCATCTAGCGGTCAGGCGAGACACTGATATCTGGAAGAACTATCAGGAACAGGCCTATGCTCCTCTTGAAAAGAGCGGAGTTTTGAAGCAACTGCACACAGAAGCTAATGAGGATCTGGTGCAGGGTCTCCTAGGTATCCTGGACATTAATACTTTCGAAATACGTGCCCCTGAACCGGGTGGCTCCATGAGAGGACTTTATCGCCGAGCGGGACTCTTCGCCCACAGCTGCATGCCCAATCTGGTGACCGCCATTGACGATGAGCGTCGGATCAAGGTATACGCCAACAGGTTTATAGCCGCCGGCGAGATCCTTTACTACTGCTACACCAATATGCTCCTAGGCACCGAGGAGCGTCGCCAAATACTAAAGGAGGGCAAGTGCTTCGACTGCAACTGTCCGCGCTGCCAGGATCCCACCGAACTGGGCACTCACATGAGCAGTTTCATATGCAGTCCTTGTTCCTGTTCCGGGGGCTATATAGTCCGCCAGCCAAAGACTGGGATTTGGCAATGTCTCCTCAATTCGGAGCACACTCTGAAACAGGATTTCGTTTCGAATATGCTGGAGCGAGCCAAGGAGGAAATATTCCATGCCAAGGACGATATTTATAGGCTGGAGCTGCTCCTGGCCAAACTGAGCCGGTTACTCCATGGAAATCATTACCTAATGTTAGACCTTAAACAGAATATAGCCTCAATACTGCGCCAGATCCTGCAGAACATGGCCCACCGACCGAACAGAAAGGTCTACGAGCGGAAGATTCGTTTGTGCCAGGAGATTTTGTTGGTTCTCAAGGTCCTGACTCCCGGAATCTCCAGATTGAAGGCCATAGCTCTCTACGAGCTGGCCAACACACAGGCAGAGCTGGCTAGGAAGCTGTATAGCGAGCAGGAGAAGAGTGCCCGCGACCTGTTGGTAAGTTAAGTCCTTTTATATCGTCATAATCCCTTCCTAAACTGCCGTAACTTTCCAGGAGGAGCTTGAACAAACGGAGGTCATGACACGAGAGTCTCTACGAATGCTTCTTTTTGAGCCCATAGCCACTCCAGAAGGCCAACTTGCACGCAGCATGCTCCGAGAGCTGAAGGAACTACAAAACGATATAAAATTGCTCAAGGAACCCAATGACGATGTGGTGAACTAATTAGCCAAATTTTGCATTAGAATTTGGTTACGTTTTTCTTAAAATAATATTACTAAACATAAATGCAAGCTAATTGCTTGAGCTTAATAATTTTTAATTAGTTGGTTGCTAAATAATTTGTCAAAAAGAAAACGTTGACTTCTAGCTTTTGTTTGAATTTAAACTTGATAGCCGATATTCTGTTCCGATAACCGACAATCGTTTGTACTCGCAAGCTTTAGCTATCGCTCAAGTTTGGTACTTACCAACACTTTCCAACATTTGTTTTGTTGCTAAAGTTCTCTCTTTTCGTTTATTTTCGCATTTAACAATAAAAGCTCGACAACAAAAGAGTTAAACAAGTGGAATTTTCGACTATTGAATATAGTTAACACAAAAGAACAATGGCCAGGCTGGGAAGAAGGCGAACAGCTGATGCCTGATAAGGCGCAGATGGAGGAACGGGAAACAACCCCTTTAAGGAAAAGGGCGAAAGCCTGTCCAGTTCAGTTTTACATGCGCTGCGAATAAGTTGCGATAAGTTTGCTCTCCGCTAATCACGGTCTCAACTGGAAACCAATACCGGAACACCTGCAGCAACAACAACGACAGCAGATGCTGCATTATAGAGACCACTAGCTGCCGCTCACCCTCGCTGCCTCCTCCCGCATCCGCCGTTGCCATGACCGAAACGTTGTGAAATTCTTGCCATTCGTCATCGTAGTCGCGGCAGTTGTGGAAATCCCCCGTTAGGATGGCCCTGGCCAGTGCTGCCGCCGCCCTGCTCAAGGGCTCCCAGACGCCGCTGCAGCAGCTCCTGGAGGACATCAACTTCCAGCGCACCAAGGAAATGCGGCAGCTGCTCAAGGATGGTGGGTATATGGCAGGGATTCTATAACTTGCATTTTCTTTGCCTTTGGAAAATTTTTGTCTACATTGCGCATTATCGATTTGTCAAGTGGAGAGACAACCCCTAAGGGATACGTGTGTGTGCCTGCTGCGCCTGTGCGCGTGGGTTTTCCGCCCCACTTTTTGGCTCACCATTTGTTTTCTTTTATGTAAGCGGCTTTTACTTTTATCGGAGTTAATAGGTGGGCGAGGGAGGGTGGTTGGGTGGTATCGAAAAGCCACAAACAGCTGTTCACCTGTCGGACAGCTTTAAGGGGGTTGGTTGACCTGCCGTGACGGCCGTTAGGTAAAATGGGAAAAGCTGAAAGTGTATATAAACTTCGGCGTGCTGAAGTTAGTATAAAATCCTATCAACAGTTAAGGTTTTTTTTTAAATATTTGTATTATTTAGAATTAGAGTTAGAGTTTTTAATCAGCTTTTTGTCACCCCTATTCCTTACACAGATGGTGGTTTCGTGGTGCTCCAGGGCACTACCTATTGGACCGACCTGTTCGTGAGGCACTTCCTCTTCCAAACGGAACCCGTGCACAGCATCGATTCGGACGACCTGCTCTTCTTTGTGCGCAAGAAGCACGTGAAGAGCTCCTCTCGCCACATGCCAAAATTTGAGGTAAGCTCCTCCTGGTAATCTCTCTTTAAGTTCCTCTTTCAACGTATACAATTTCTTTCTCAGACTGAAGTGGAGGTATTCCGCAAGGACTCGCGCAAACTGCCCATCGGCGATCCCGATGTGGATTGGGAGGAGACAGTGTATCTCAATATGGTTATACACCAGTTCGACTACACCCTAACCCTGGCCATTTGTACAAGGACCTCGCCAAAGGAGCTACAGGTGCTGCGCAGGCACTCGCAGCGGGTGTATGCCAGTCCCAGTCGCCGGAAGATGGACACCAAGGGCGAGGGTGAGGAGATTACGTATCCGCACATCTGCTTCATGGTGGACAACTTCGATGAGGTGTTCAGCGACATTTTGGTGCGCGACGGGGAGATGGTGTGCGTGGAGCTGGTGGCCAACGACAAGGATGGAGCGGTGCAAGGAGTGATTTTCTTAGGATCCATACGCTATGATGCCTTGAAGAAGGTCTACGATGCCAGGGTTGGTTTCAATCTCTTCTTATCTCTTCAATGATAGTTAAGTATAACATTTTCTTTTTCTTGGCAGCAATCCAGTCTCAGCTCCAAGGTGGCGCAACGCATGTCCTTCGGGCTGTTCAGCAGTGGTGCCGGCGTCCAAACACGCTGTGAATTTGTGCGCATGAAGGGGCCGCAGGGCAAGGGTCATGCCGAGATGGCGGTGACTAAGCCAAAGGGTTCCGGCGTGGAGACGCCCACCAGCGAGCCCGGCTTCTGTGCTACTGACATGTGGGACGAGTGGGAGGAGGAGAACGACGACTATTGCACGTATCGCCATCAGCGACGCCTCAGCGATCCCAGCGCCAATCTCAATAACTTCTCGCGCTACGGCTGGCGCACGAAGAACTCGTCGAACAACCAGGACATGGTCGGCAGCGGCACCAGTCCCAGTGTGGGGGCCAAGGCGCGATCGGAGAACGAGGGCCTGGACTCGCTGGCCAGCGAGGTGTCCGAAATCGAGGCCGGGGATCTGCGCGACGGTCAGTCTGAACTTGAATCTATATGTGTGTTTGTCCTAGTTTCCACTTCATTTGAGCATCCTCCTTAGTTGCATGATATTTTCGCTTGTAGACGTTGATTGCTGATATTTCCGCTTGCTCCTTTCATTTCCGTTCATACTCCTGAGTTCATATTCTCTCGTAATGTGTTGTGTTGTTCCATTGATTTTCAACCTTTTACAACTTCCAACTATCAGATTTATATATATACTTTATATGTGCCCCCCAAAAGCGACTCCACGAGTATATATATAAAGAGAGAGGGAGAAGAACACCAGACATATTGCCGAGAAAGCAGGACAAATAATACACTAAGGACAACCAAAATTATCTTCCGTTCATCCCATTCCCCCTAGCAGTTTTATTTCCCCCTTCTGGTGGCTTGATTGTGTTGTACTCACTAGACATCCTAACCATCCCTCCATCCATTCTGTCCTATGATTTCCACTGCTTTCCGTTTCTGTTGCCAATTATCCATTAAGTTGCTTGGGCCGATCCTTTCGGTTGTATGTACATGATGTGTGTCGATGTATGTGCTTTTAAAAACGCAAAAAACCGATCTATATCTACTTGTAGATCAGCAACGTCCTGCTTTCTCGGCCTCCGCGGCTAAACTGCACCCAAATCCGAACTGTGAGACCCACAAACTCGCCGAACAGGTGCCCCAAGAATCGTCCACAGCTCCACAGCCGGCGGCTTCTGCTGCTGCTGCTGCTGCAGTGCCGGCTGTGACCCCGCCACCTTTGAGCGCTGCCGTGGAGGTCACAGTGTCCACTGAGAAATCAAGCAATGGAACGGGACAGAGCTCCTCCTCAACTACGGGCTGCAATTGCTTTGGTGGCAAAAAGTGCAAGAAGCGCTGGCCGGCGGACAAGAACACGGACACCCCGGAAATGTCCGAGATTTACTGCCCCAGCTGCGAGGATCCGTCCAATGAGTCGCCCGCCTGTCTGGCCAAGATGCCCGACAAGCGGCCCACGCGGCTCAAGCCCAAGACCAGCATCCTGAGCGTGGAGAGCGAGGTGCTGGTGGTGGGCAAGCGAAACAGCTTCAGGCTTCCATCCGAGACCAAGCGCAATCAGCAGGCCAAAGGCAGCATCACCAGGAGCGCCTCGCTGAGTGCCGCTGATCGCCGGACCAGCCTACCGGTGGCCACCAAGAAGATCATACCCCCAAGACTGCGCACGGCCAAGGCCAAGGATCAGGAGAAGGATAAGGATAAAGATAAGGATAAGGATAAGGACAAGAACAAGGAGAATGACAAAAAGTTTTCAAACCAAAAGGTCAATGGCTCAGCGGGTAACTTTCTATCCAAAATGTCACCCAAGCGGCTACGTGCTGCCAAGGATAAGGACAAAGATAAGGACAAGGACAAAGGCAAAGACTGTGACAAAGACAAGGGCAAATCGGTCACCAAAACCAAAGGCCCCAACAATAATAATCCAAAGGCCACACCAAGCTCCAAAAGCGAAGAGTACGAAATAGCCGATGACGCCACCTCCCTGAATGGTGAGTCCGATGGAGCTGGAGCCATGGCCAAGATGGCTATACTCAGCGAGAGCGACAGCAAGCTCATGATCAGCGTTCGCGGTCGTGAGGAGCTGCCGGTGGTGGAATCTCCAAAGACGCCAACCAATCGCTTCGAGAAGTGTGTCAGTGTGCCAGTGGAGGCGGAAAGTCATCCCTTGCAGCCGAACGAGAACAATGAGAACGAGGAGGAGGAGG
Organism: Drosophila ogumai; assembly: GCA_018904815.1. Lineage (NCBI taxonomy): Eukaryota > Metazoa > Arthropoda > Insecta > Diptera > Drosophilidae > Drosophila > Drosophila ogumai. The sequence goes on along the minus strand of JAEIIJ010013812.1, from coordinate 6,829 downwards.
AGAAGGTGATCTCGCCCACGGACGTGGCCAATGGCAACCAGGAGGCCAGCAGTGCCACGCTACCGCGGACAGCCAAGCAGGCTCATGTCAGCAAGATGCTGCATTTGGTGCCCAAGCGGCGAACGCCCGATGGCACCAACATATACTACTGGTGCGATGTGCCCAAGAAGGCGCTAAAAGGTCATTTAACTCTATATTTATTTACATTTTTAATGCATGCCTGTGTAGCTCTTAGGTTTTCGATATGCAAAGATGATAACTAATTATGATTGGCCATTCTCTTTTCAGAACTCGACGATGGCGCTTATAATCCCCTGTGGACCAGTCGAGGCTTCACGCAGTCCTTCCATTTCTGGAAGGAGAATCGAAGGCAGCAGTCCACGCCGCTCAACGCATTTCTCACCTATGTGACACTGCCCTGGTGGAGCATTGCTAAGGGTAAGTGATGTTAAGGGGGTCATCGCTCGTTTTAAAAAAATAAAACGTATTCAAGTTTCAAGTATAAATTTAACCAAAATAAACACAATCAATATTCGCCACTTCTTTTTTCAAATGTCTACCAAAAATCAACGTGTCGTTACATGGAATGACCCCCTCAATGCTCTAACTTAATCCTTATGCTCAACTCTCTCTCTCTTCTTTACAGATCTCTTGGATCACCGGGAAACGCCTATTTTGACCTTTTAGTATTAACTTAATTTGTGATTTACGTGCGCCCTCTCTTTGCTTTATAGCTCCTCTCACATGGCATTGCTCCTACTAACCGATCGAGTGCTGTGGTGATTAGTCTCAGTTCAATTTATCAGTATGTACTTGCGTTAAGTTTCCTAAGCAGCAGCAAAGCCAACCTACAAATCTATGATCTACGAGTCTACGAAATACGATAGTGAACACTGTTACCGATGATGATATGAAACGGAATATATATATAATTGTAATATTATTTGTAAATTGTAACGCAACATTTATACCACAAAAAATATATACGAAATAGAAAAGGAGGCTCCCAGGAATTAAGAACTTAATCAAGGAGCAGATAGTAATGTTTATGTTCAGAAAATACGACGAAATAACCCGATGCATCCGGTTCGGTTCGCCGTCCGAGGCTCGCGTCTCCCGCTCGATTAGTCTGTTGTTGAGCCTCGTCTGGAACGGTCGCTAGTCCGTCGTTCGAGCTTCATCGCAATCGTCAAGTGATAACGTGGGAAACAAAGGCTTTCCGAGATGGGGCAATCGCTGCCGCTGCTCATCCGCCTGCTGGTCGTTGTCTGGCTGACAATTAATACGGTCACCGCCTGTCCCCGGGCGCCCACCCACTTGAACCACGGCCGACGCACACGCGGCGACAATGGATACAAACTAATTGTGGCCGATGGACCCAACGGATATGTGCCCGGCAAGACGTATAATTGTAAGTCGCGGGAGAAGCTGCTTAGCAGATGGCGGCAGGTTTCGTAATCATCGGCAGCGGGGTCACTTGAGAACTAAGAAAGAAAAGAAAAAAAAAAAAACAAGAACAATCGAGGTGATAAGCCCAGAGAATCCAGAGCAGATGTCAGTTCATCTCTTGGGTTCAACTTGTCTTTTGATAATGCCAATATATTGTTGATAATAATACAAAAAGTGATGGTGTTTAATGAAATAACATAACGTTTAAGTAAGCAATTTGATGAAAAAATACAAAGTAATTAGGCTGTTCATGAACTTGGCTCTCGGTTTAAATAGAGCACGAAGCAGACTCTGCCCATAGTAATGAGCTTATCTTATGAATAAGATACAAATTTACAATTTAAGATTATATATATTCCAAGATTTGTTGGGGTATCAATATCTTCAAGGATCTGCGATATATGGGCAGTTGAAGCTTAAATTACCTTTAATTCTAAGTAACTTAAGAACTTAACTTTGCTGTTCATGAACTTGACTCTCAACTTGAATAGAGAACGAGCAAAAACGCTGCCATTAATAATGAACTTATCCTTTAAATCAGTTACAAATTTACAACTAATGCTTAATTCTTAGACGCCATGGTATGCTCTCAAGTGCTTGTCGAGAAATCCATGCCCCTTGAAGGCTCTGCGACATATATGGCATCGAATTGTAAACGAGTGAGACATCAAGTGCTTTCTGTAGGCTGGCTCCAGGGGGAAGCAGTCGTTGCAATATTCACAGAATAACAGGAATCGTGTGACTTGCGGTATGAAGGAAAATAAATTGAAATAGTGCTGAGTGCTGGGCGAAAGTGTGAGCTTCTTGAAGTGCTTAAGTTCAACAGTGTGCCGAAACCATAATGAGATTAGATTTAGTATGCGCTTCACATCGGTCTCCGACAAATGACACTTCAGGGCGGCATTTACCTCTTGGGTTAATAATTCTATTAAAAAAGCTAGTTTTTGGGGATCATTCCCCATTGGCTTGGCTCTGCGGCAGCTCCAAATTCCTTCGTAATTTCTAAAGATTTTACAAAACTTGACCGCCTTTGCGCGTAAATCTTCCAACTCGTCCAACATGATCTTGTCCTCATAGCTGGGGTTGTGGATTACTGGCAGCTGAAAGGGATGTGGGATAAGAGAGGATAACGGTTTAGGAGTCTTTAATCCTTCAACTTGTTCGATCAATGGCTCACCCCAACATATTTCAAGAGAGAACAATTGTCAATTTGCACTTCGATGGTTTCTGTTGCACCAGCCGATGTGGAAGGTGCCGTTTTTAGTGAATCTATCCCAGCGAGGAGTATATCTAATTTGTTTTCCACTTTTTCGGTCTTCAACTGAGTTCGATTTGAAAGAAACCTCTTGACATTTTTGTTGACTTTTTGGACTTTAGTTCTTGAATTCATCACTTTAGATGGACTCTTGGGCGACCCAAGCAGCACTGCAAGCTCTTTTTCTATGTCAATATCGTCTGAATTTCCAGCGGTATTCGAGCTCTCATGTTGTGTACTGAGGTTTGGAAGAACCTCAACCTTTCGTATTTCAATAGGTGAGATTTTACGGGACCCACTTAATTTCGGTAAATTAAAGATTTTGTTCTCCTTGCATGGGGCTTCCTCTTCATTTGCCTGACAAGAGGTTTCTTCCTCGTTTGAACAGGATACAACTGTTTCCGATGATGTGGTGGTGGTGGTTGTCATCTGAAGCGAGATTCTGGCTGTCGTTAGAGTAGATTTCCTCACACTAAGATGGCTCGCGTTCATGGGAGGTCTAGAAGGGGTCTTCGAAAGCGGTTCCTTAGGTCGAATTGGGGCCAGTTGCAGAGACTTCTCCTGATCGTCTGGTTTATTCTTGAAGGGCATGTGCTTCTCTGGCACAAAGTTGTCAATGGCGCACAGAATGCGATTCTTCACGCTGCTCATTCGTTTTCTAGACTGCCTGGCAATAGCATGACTTTTAAGGCGGGAAATCTTTAAGCCTACTTCCTTCCTGTTGCGTCCGCCTTTGGATCTTTGGCTTTGTGGATCGGTTTCGGGAATACTGGGTTCCGTAGTGACTTCCTTCTTTATCTGCATTCCTTGGCAGCCCATAAGGTAGGCTTTTATGGCCACATCCTGTTGAGAAGCCTCCTGATTCTCTTCGGCTTCTTCGTCCGCCAACAACATGGCCTCCACTTCTGCCAGGACATCTCTGGTGGAGCCGGGGGATTCTTCCTCCATTTTAACTGGAAGATCTTGAATTTGAGTTGTAATCTACGTTTTTATGACCTGCCCCGTATTTACTTACCTATTTCTGGAGTGTTTTTCAATTCTTCACATTTAACTGGTTGCTCCGCCACTTGTGGCATTCCACAATCCCCGCCTTGGCTGTTGTCGTCCTCCTCGGCCTCCTGATCTTTCTCTGCTTCCTCGCCGGATATCAGCTCTTCCACGCTGTAGACATTGTGCTCCTGGGTAAAATGGAGCACATCGCCGTGGGCCTCATGAAGGTGTCGCAGGAACTGCGGCAGATATGTAATGAGATCCTTGCAAAAGTGGCAAAACAATGCTATCTTGTTGTCCTTGGGCGATACCACCACATCGCCGCACTTTTCAAAGGCTATGTGGCCATCGTGCGCCATCAGGTCCGCCAAAAAACCCATAATAAGGTAACTTTAAACAAGATAATTAACAATAACTAGGGTATAACAAAACAAAACAAGATTTTTCTAAATTGCGCGTTCTCTCAAAACGAGTGTGTGCGTGAGCAGTGTTGTAAAGCGTCCGATCACATCAGTGCTGCAAATTACAGCTGTGATTCGATAATTTTATTCGATATCTCACAATCGCTTTTTGAATTCAAATTTCTCAACAGTGCTTCTGCTCGGTTCCCGCACTCATACAAAAATCCAACACTTTACACATTTTACCATCGCTGCCGAGGCCCACACCGGAGCCCGCCGACCCCAGGCCGCCAGTCCTAGGCGCGTGGGTCGCTTCCAGTTGTTCAGTGATTCTCTGACCCAATTCAACGATCGCTGCGTGAACACCGTTTCCGAGGCGGATGATCTGCCCAAGACAGAGGTGCAGGTGATGTGGGTGGCCCCGGAGTCGGGCTCCGGCTGTGTCTCCCTCTCGGCCATGGTGTACGAGGGGCCACGCGCCTGGTTTGCTGACGATGGCCAACTGTCAACGGTGATCTGCGAGCGTAAACCGGATGCAGCCGCTGCTCAGAAGGAGTGCTGCGCCTGCGATGAAGCCAAGTACAGCGTAGGTCATTGATTGCTTCATAAATCTCTGGAAACTAACGCCTCCTATCCGAACTCTAGTTTGTTTTCGAGGGCATCTGGTCGAATGAAACGCATCCCAAGGACTATCCCTTCGCCATCTGGCTGACCCACTTCTCCGATGTGATTGGCGCCTCGCACGAGTCCAACTTCTCGTTTTGGGGGGAGAACCACATAGCCACCGCCGGCTTCCGCTCTTTGGCCGAATGGGGATCACCGGCTGCCCTGGAAACGGAGCTGCGGGCCAACGGTCCCAAGTTGCGCACCCTGATCAAGGCCGCTGGTCTGTGGTACCCGAATGTCAACCAGAACACCTCCTCCAAGTTCCGTGTGGATCGCAAGCATCCCAAGGTGTCGCTGGTGTCCATGTTTGGTCCCTCGCCCGACTGGGTGGTGGGTATCAGTGGGTTGGATCTGTGCACCGAAGACTGTAGTTGGAAGGAGTCAATGGACTTTGATCTGTATCCCTGGGACGCGGGCACCGACAGTGGCATTTCTTACATGGTGAGACTTAGAATAAATCTTAATTTTTTTTCATATATTAACCGTCAGTCGTTGATAGTCGCCCAATTCGGAGACACAGCCACCGGAGAGGATGTACCGCATCACCACCATGTATCCCGAGGACCCCAGGGCTCCCTTCTACAATCCGCAGAGCAGAGAGATGACTCCTTTGGCCAAGCTGTACGTGAGGCGTGAGAAGATTGTCTCCCGCAACTGTGACGATGAGTTCCTGCAGGCCCTTCAGCTGGAGGTGTCCGACGATGCCGAGGAGCAGGACACAAGAGGTGGGTTTTTGCGGGAAAAAATATAAAATTTATTATTAAAAATCTTTTATCCCGCAGCGGAGTGCCGTGTGAGCGAGTATTCCGCCTGGAGCCCGTGCTCTGTGACCTGCGGCAAGGGTATCCGTATGCGCAATCGTCAGTATCTCTATCCCCAGGCGGCGGAGCAGACCAAGTGCAGTCGCCAGCTGGTCTCCAAGGAGATGTGCGTGGCACCCATACCCGAATGCGCCGATGGCTCCGCCTCTCAGCGGGATCGCGACGAGGACGAGGGCGAGAACCTGGCTAACTCGCAATCCCTGGTGGGAGACAATGGCGAGGGCGCCGGTCTATGCAAGACCTCGCCGTGGAGCGTGTGGTCCGAGTGCTCGGCCAGTTGCGGCATCGGTATCACCATGCGAACGCGTACCTTCGTTAATCATTTGGGACGCAAGCGATGCCCCCACATCACGATCGTGGAGAAGAACAAGTGCATGCGCCCGGACTGCACCTACGAGCAGGTGGAGCTGCCCGATCCCAATTGTCCCACCTCTCAGTGGAGCGACTGGAGTCCGTGCAGCTCGACCTGCGGCAAGGGCGTGACCATACGCACCCGCCTCCTGCTGCTGGAGAATGGACCAGAGAAGGAGAACTGCACGCGTCGCATGGAGCTGCACCAGCAGAAGGAGTGCGTCAATCCCACCAACTGTCACATCAATGCCGACCAGGCCAAGGACATTTGTGTCCAGGCGCCGGATGCGGGTCCCTGCCGTGGCAGCTACCAGCGGTATGCCTACAATCCGCAGTCGCAGCGCTGCGAATCCTTCAGCTACGGCGGATGCCGCGGCAACCGGAACAACTTCCTCACGGAGAACGATTGCCTCAACACTTGCAATGTGATCCGCAGTGCAACCCGCTCAGCTGCTGATCCCCACCAGCTGCCCAAGGACTGTGTGCTTTCCGAATGGTCCAACTGGTCACCGTGCAGTGTTAGCTGTGGATCAGGCTTCTCCGAGAGCTACCGCTACGTGATCAGTGAGCCACAGAATGGCGGACAACCGTGCTCCAAGCGTCTGGTTAAGCCACGCCGCTGTTCCATGCCAGCCTGCTAAGGCGCAATGGAATTCCTTACTGCCTTGCCTTGAGTTGAACCTCCTGTTCACCTCCTTGAGTTTGTATCATCATATTTTTGTTCTTAAATAAAGATACATTTTTGATAATATATATTATTCATTGGATTTTTAGGGACCTATTTATATGTTATTATATTATTATCAGGGCACGTAATCATTATAAGTGAAAAAATAAAAATCAACGATTAATGATTATCTATTGATTTTAATATATTTCGCTTGCCATTAATAATT
>JAEIIJ010013811.1:0-26716 GCA_018904815.1 Drosophila ogumai | reverse complement strand
AATTAAATAATAATCCCTTAATTTTTGTTTCCATTGCAGAGGTAACCTGGGCGCCTGCCATATTCGCCTGGAGAACCCAGCCCAGCCGGTCAAGTATCGTGGTGTTGTCTGCTCCATGAAGGAATCGTTTGGCTTTATTGAACGCGCCGATGTGGTAAAGGAGATCTTTTTCCATTTCTCCGAGGCCGAGGGCAATGTGGAACTGCGTCCCGGTGACGATGTCGAGTTCACCATTCAGACCCGGAGCGTAAGTGGCAGCGGTGATCTCCTTCAATCAAAAATGCAGTCACCCTCGGTGCCGCCGCAGGGCCGTGAATTTGCGTGCAACATCACGCGTCTGGCACCGGGATCGGTGATCTTTGAGGATGTGGACAGCACTGTGTACAAGGGTCAGGTGCTGAAGTCATTGGATCGCAACAATCCGGTGCGTCAGAACAACGATCCGCTGCCGGGTCGCATTCGTTACAGGGCCTTGGATTACTCGGAGGTGGAGGTACCGTTCGGGGACAAGGATCAAAAGGGTGACTTTACCTTGCGTCACGGCGACTGGGTGCAGTTTCTGCTGGCCACCGATCGTCGCGATCAGCTGCAGCGGGCCACCTCGATTGCCCTGCTGGACGAGACCTTCAAGGTGTCGGGCGAGAAGCGAGAACAGGGCACCATTGCCTCGCTCAAGGAGGGATTCGGTTTCCTGCGATGCGTGGAGCGTCAGCCGCGACTCTTTTTCCATTTTACTGAAGTTCTCGATACGGTAAGAGTCATGGTTTTGTCTAAAAATATTCGATTAATCAAATTAAATATTATTTCAGAGCCGTGAAATCGATGTCAATGATGAGGTTGAATTCACAGTCATCCAGGAGCCTGGATTGGCCTATAACAACTCGCGTTTGCAGGCCATACGCATTAAGCACTTGCCGCCCAACTCTGTGCAATTCGAAACTCTAATGGCCAGCAACATTGAGGGTAAGTAATCAATCCCCTTTGAATCTCAGTCTGGGTGCCTAATTGATTCTGCTTGCAGGCTGCGTGACACGCGAGGCGCCCAAGAGCCCAATCAAATCTCAAGATCGCGTCGAGGGCGGTGTGATTACCTACGAGCATGCCGATGCTAAAAAGACTATAATGTATTTTCTTAAAGACTGTGAAAAACCACCAAGGATTGGGGAGCGTGTACGCTTCGATATTTACATAGTAAGCTTTTAATTAACAATTTAAAGGAAAGGTCTTGTTAAAGTTTCCTTTATCTTTGCCAGGTCAAACGTAACAAGGAGTGTATAGCTGTCAATGTGCAGCAAATTTCGCTGCAGCAGCAACAACAACAGCAGCAGCAGCAGCAACAACAACAACAGCAGCAACAGCAACTGCAGTTGAATCAACCGAATGCCAATCAGAACGAACAGCTGTCGAATGGCATCAGCGGCAGCAGCTCCAATGCCTCGCTGCAGAATGGCTATGTGATGCACGGCAGCCCCGGTGGCAGCACCAGCAGTAGCGTGGGCAGCAACAATCCATCCCATTTGGACGATTTTAAGATGGAGAACAACAACCATGCCGGATCCGATGCCGGTCAGGTCTACCGTGGCTTCATAGCCGTCATGAAGGAGAACTTTGGATTCATTGAGACCCTTTCGCACGACGAGGAGGTCTTCTTTCACTTTAGCAACTATCTGGGCAATCCCAATTGGCTGGAGCTGGGCCAGGAGGTGGAGTACACTCTGGCCCGCAACGGGAATACATCTGTTTCGGGCAACTGTCTGCCCGCAGAGAATGTCCGTATGCTGCCCAAGAACTCTATACCGCAGCCAGCGGTGCTGGAAACCGTTCACAATGGCGTGGTGGCTCGTCCGCTGCGCTGCATCAATCCCGACCAGCAGGAGTATGCCGGTCTCATCGAAATACTCGACGAGCAGCGAACTACTGTCATCTCGCAGCACGAGTTCGGGATCACTAGTCTGGTAAACAAGCGGGATCTCCTTCAGAAGGGCGATCTTGTTAGTTTCCGCATCGACGAGAGCGGACGGGCGGCCGGCGTGAATGCAGTGCGACAGAAGAAGCGCGCAACCGTGGACTCGATTAAGGGCCAGTTTGGATTCCTCAACTTTGAGGTGGAGGACGGCAAGAAGCTATTCTTTCACATGTCCGAGGTGCAGGGCAACACCGTTGCCTTACATCCCGGCGACACTGTGGAGTTCTCTGTGGTTACCAATCAGGTGAGTTGAAACAGAATAAAGATTTTCGCATTACATTACAATGCCATTTTCCCATCAGCGTAATGGAAAATCTTCGGCTTGTAATGTTCTGAAAATAAACGATCGTCCGGATCGTCTGATCTCGCGCCTCAAGCTCAATGGCGATGACACTGTGCCGCGATTAATACTCATCCGTGCGCCCAAGGGACCGCAGGGCAAGGGCTTCTCCGTGCTAGCACGACACCCACGCATTCCAGGTAAGCTAAAACAACCTTGATTCAATCGAAATGTTTTACTCATTACCAAAATTTGTTGATTTTGACAGGCACCTTGGTGGAGTAGATTGCTGAAAACTGATAAATCTTGGATATTAGAGGCACATCAAAGACAATTACCTACAGCTACAGCTATAAATATATATATATATATTCTTGTACGCAAGCCAATCAACCAACTAACACAGCAAACCAAGCCACATTATAACGAATATAAACCCTAGAAGCATGCAACACACTATTGGAAACGATCGTAATTGATAATAGGAAGGCGTACATTTAATATTTACGAACTACTACTCTTCGTGTCTGATGAATCGGAAACTTATTTGTAATACTACCAACTAACTCTATCCCCTCCAAGCATTGTAACGCATTCAATGCAAATGGAAATTGAAATTCAAGTGTCTGAGAGATGGATGAAACCAAAACGTTTGTATACGTATACTATTTTTTACTAGTTTTGCTTTAGTTAATATGAGAATGAGGGGAAAACAAGAGAGAAGGCAAGCAAACATGATATAATCTGTGTGAAGTAAGGTAATTATTCTAGAATGGCAACGAAGAATCCTTGTTAGAAATTGTATAAAAACAACAGCAACTCTTTACATACATCTATCTATTAGCTGGGATATGCAGTTCCTGCTTCTCTACTCTGTAACTTGCTCTAGACTCGTGCTCGTGTATTCTTTTGTACTTCTCGAAAACTGTTCTTTCACTGCTTTCAATCTTACTGTTAACGATTTATACATATATATATATGTATATATATATATATATATTTATTGAATAATTATTGTACTGCGGCAACCAAGAATTAAGTAGAACCACAAACAGCAGCAGCAGCAACCCAGAAACCAATCAGTGGAGCGAACGAAGAACATGGAAAGTATTTATATGGCAAAACAAAAAGTCTAATTTGTATACATGCATATATATATATATATCTTCACACGTACATACATATATATATATATTTTACATATTCATTAACGTAACATACATAATATTAATGTTATTATTTTGTTTAATTATTTTGAGACATTGCTTGCAAACCAAAAACCACACGACGTTGTTTCGCCAAAAAAACACTTCTTTTGTTGCATTCAGATGGTTGCATTAACTTATTACGTAACATATTATATACAAAACATACAAGCTATACATCGTAAAATATTTATTTAAAACTCACCACAAGAAACCCGAATCGAGGAGAGATGGAAAAATTACGAAAACGTTTTGTGTGACGATGAAGAGCAAATTAAATTTGCTGCGCCAAATCTGTTGAAACCATTTAATGAAGATTATAAAAATAATTTTTAAAAAATCTATATATACGAGACAAAAATATAAAAAAAAAAAAATACAAAAAAAAAACAACTAATATATAAAAACAAAAACCAAACCTTATGAGCGTGTCGTGTGTCGGTAACAAAGAGCAAATATTGTGAAAATTATGAATTTCAATTACTAAGAAAACAAAACCTAATGTAACAAGAAAAAAAATACAAAAAAACTAAAAAAAAAAAACACATTTAACAAGCTAACAACAAATTTGGGATCAGTACGTCCTATTATAGCCATGTTATATACAACAACTACAACAGCAGAATCATCAACAAGAAGAGAACCTACACTAAGCAACACACAACAGACACTTGCAGAAAACAAAAACAGAACAAAGAGCAAGAGAAAATAGTAACTTTAATATTGTATAACGATTATACATCTAAATAAATCTAGATATATGCAGGGGCGGGCTGGGGGGTAACCGAGGTTGACACGCCAAACGCCATCGCAGCAGCCGCGCAGCCCAAAAACCATTCGCAGAACGGCGGCTGGGCGTTTCGTCTCTTCTCAATGCAATGCAATGAAATGAGAACAGCACAGTAACTAAATCCTTATTACGAAAAACCAACAAAAAAACACAACATAAAAAACATTTCAAACAAAACTACAAACAAAAAAATCGAAAAACTCCACAAAAATGTAACAAAAACAACAAAAAATATATAAAAAACACAAGAAAAATACATACATACATATGTGCTTGAATACGAAAAAAAAATCGCAAACTATATAAGTCAAATAATACAACAAGAACAGAATAAATAATAAATACATATTTCAATAAACTAAAGAAAAAACGTTGTTTTCAATTTATATTTAAATTTCATTTTTATTGGAATTTTAAGCAGAGAAATGTCTAATATTTGGAAATAAGGGTAGAAACTTCGGAACTTCATAAGCCGAACAATGTCCTTAAATAAATAAGTCCGTAAATAAGCTACTATTATTTAACAGATCGAAGGACTTAGGGATGTGAATCGAAAGGGAAAATCCGAAACCTCGAAAAATATCTTTGAAAGAGCCATATGATCGGACAGTACCAGAACATTTTATATAATTTATTTATCTCTTATTCGAAATACTCAAATTTTTATATGAAATATGGATTTATAAATTGACATTCCTTTGAAATATTATCGGTCGCCTCAGATGAGTTGTAGGTTTTGATTTTTTACTCTTGAGGGATTGGGATCTAATAGTAAACGATTCTTTATAAGCCTTTATAAATCTTCACAGAAAATGTAAAACAAATATTTTGGCTTTTCCCTTAGAGTTATGAGCAAAATAAAAATTAATCAATTTTAAAAATAAAAGTTAATTGTTTTTCGTTTCTCATAAATATTATTTGGGATCCCTGCTTTCCCCACATACCTTTAAAGTCGTATAACACTTACAGTTTGGTTTAATTTTCAATTTTTATTTATAAGAATAATTTATATCTGCTTAGATTTGTTTGGTTACATGACATGACTATGGTATGGTATCATCATTTGTTCCACCGCCTCTCGCCTTACGACTCTCGTACGCTTCCTAAAACTTGACAGTTTATTGACTTTATCCCCTCTATATGTATGTATACTGGGAGTTACACAATTGGTTTCGCTTTCCGTTTGTTCTTAAAATCCAAAATCCTTTCGTTTTTCGTTAATATATGTACTGCCTATACTCGTATGTGTTGAGGTTATGTCAAATTACTTACGACTTAAACGCTTGCATTGATTTCTCGTTAGTGAATATATATTGCAATGATTTCGATTCGATTCGCACGTTTATCTTTAATATATATCGCCTAGGTATATATTATATATATATTTGTATACCGCTTAGGTTTAGTAGATATATATACGAGTTATGGCAAAAAATTGTTTGTGTTTCTTTGTTTGTTGTGTGTGTTTTTTGCGTGGGACTAGAACTTTGACATTTGACTTTTGAGGAATTTAAAAACCAACCGATGGACCATCGATTGCCATATACCATACATATATAAAGCCTGTAAAAAGGGATTCTCGTTAATACAAATTGAATTGTGATTACTTTTGTGTGGGGAGATTATAATTGATTCGATTCGAACTTACAATTACAATTACAAAAACGTTTCGAGCATTGTATAAAAAATCGAGGTAAACTTGATAGTGCATCGGATCTGGTTGGGTGTGTCCTTAGCTTGGGCTTTCGTTATCCTTGCTCATATTTGGTGTTACGGGGGAAACTCAGGGTTCTGTGTTTTTTGGGGCGATCATCGCCGCCGCCGAAGGCATTTCATTTAATGGCTGTGTTCGATTCTGATTCTCCTACCGATGGATTTGCTTCTTGGATGAAATGGGGGACTACTTATAGGATGGGCACATATGGGTGTGAAAGTGAACGAAAGCATTCTCTGGGATAGATTATAGTATATAAACCAGATCTGACCTTGTCTTTTTTTTGTTATCCTATACGAGAGAGAGAGAGTTAGAGAGAAAATTTGAATTTGGGGTGGGCAAGTTTTTCCTTCCGGAACTGCGTATATACGAGCTATATTTCTTATAATTTCTGGTTGCTCTTAATAGGAAGAAGTTAGATAGTCTTAATTTTAAGTGTACATAGCTATATTTGATATCCAAGGGGTTGTGCTTAATTTTCTTAGTATCTTATGTTTTTCATCTTTCTCTTTTTTTCGAACTGGGGGAAAACTTGAATTGCTTGTGCTGGCTACGCCAAGTAAGGGACTTCTTCTTAGGGCATTAATCATCTTCTCCTGGGGTTCATCATCTAACTTAGCGTAACTATGGGGCAGGTGTGTGTGTGTGTTTTGGGGGTGTGAGTCTAAGAGTTAGGTGCTCCTAAAGCGACTATTATTTTCTCAGATTTCAGAAAGAGTAATTTCTTGAGTTTTTTTTGTGATTTCCTTTAACAGTCGAACCTTCTCTAACTCATTTAAAAATGTTGTAACATCGTTGAACGACTGCATTTTTTACAATTAAATTTAATTTCCAAAACTACTTTTATTTAAACCATTTTCTTGAAACTCTAAAAAAGCCTTGATGGTTGAAGAACCTAAAATATTAATCTTCTTTTACTAGTTTGCTTTTTTTTATATTTTTAATTTAGAAAAGAGACTAATAAATCGGAAATACTTAAAATCGAATATTTTCACCAAATCCAAAATACACCTAAAAATAATTATAAACTAGTTTAAAATACCTAAGATTTCCCATTAATAAAATTAAATAATTAATTTAAAAATATTATTTCGAGTTAGAGAAGATCGACTGAAGAGATTTGGGTTGCTTTTTGCTTCTTCATCCCGTCTAACAATCATTTCAGGCGCTATTCTTGGAGACAAACTCGCGCAGGATGTCGCCGGCCATCTCGATGTTGTTCCGCGAGATTCCCAACGCGGTAATTGCATTCTCCTTGGAGTAGCCGGCATTCATCAGCCGGGCTATGTACTCCAGGTTGATGTTCTCGTAGGGCACGTTGCCGCAGTCTTTTTGATTGATCGTCACGTTCGCATAGAGCAGGGGCTGCTGGGATTGCTGTGGCTGTTGCTGTTGCTGGTGGGGATTGCCCCCATTGCCCGTTATCGGCCCCGTCGTCGTTGTGGTTTGGATTTGCTTGGGCGGCGTAGCCTTCTTTCCGTTGGCCAGAGCAGCTGCAGCAGCCGCTGCGGCACCACCACTGCTTGTGGTGCACAGCTGGGTGTAGTGCGAGGTGGCCGAGTCCTGTCGGCTCAGGGTGACACCTCGCGCCTCCAGGGGGCGGGTATCGATCACACCGCTAATAGTTTCCGCCGGACCCACCTCCACAATGTCCTCATCGAGCAGGGAGAGCACCGGCGACGTGGTACTAGTGGCTATGCGCTGCTGTCGCATCAGATCCTCGGCCAAGGTGTCCACGCTGGGCGAGACATGTGGCGGAATCGGTGGCGCTGTCGTCTGTGGCGGCACATTGTCCAAGCTGCACTGGATGTTGTCGATGCTCTTGCTGCTGCTGGGCGGCGGTGGCGGTGGTGCTGTGGCCTTGCTAGGCGTCTCCACGCCAGGCGAGGATTTCCTTGGCGGCAGCGGTGGAGCCACTGCTCCTGCAACTGATGGTCCCGCAGCCGCAGATGCTCCTGCCTGCGTTCCACTCTCCTGCAGGTTCTGCAGTATGGCATATGAACTCGAACTGGAGGCATTGTCGCTGGCGTTGCTGTTGCTGCTGCTGGAGGTTTGCGGCAACTTATGACCGTAGGTGGAATTGGTCACACAGGATCCAATTAGGGGAGCACTCATCCTATTGGTGGTCTTCTGGCTGGCGCTGATCCCGCCTCCTCCTCCAGATCCTCCTCCGCCGTTGCTTAGTACAGCTGAAGCCGGCGGAGCCGAGGGCTGCGGTTGCTGTTGCTGCTGGGAGGAGGAGGATGTGGTTGCTGCTGCTGCTGCTGCTGAAGTGGAGGAGGAGGAGGACGACGACGACGACGATGAAGATGAGGTGGCGGCAACGGAGCTGCTAGGCAGGCTGAGAGTGGGCGTCCCCCCCGCATAGAGATCGTTCTGCACGGCCATCAGGCTGGGCGTGGTGCTGCGTCGTCCCAATCTCGGCGATGTGTGCGGACTATGCTTCTCGGCCGCCGCCGTCGCCGTCGAAGATGTGCTGAGTGCGTGCAGCGATGAGGTGGCTATGTTGAAGTCGCCCATATCCTAAACATATTCAGAAACAAAGATCAGATTAATGCTTCTCTCCTAGCAGTTCAGTTGGAGCCCAGGTATGGAATATTGCATATTTTAAGGAACAGAAAGAGGATTATAAAATATTTAAGGAAATACAAATACAAAATAAACCGAGGTTTGAAAAAGAATTCAGTAGTAATTTTTAAAAACTTTTGTTTTTCATTACAAAAATTTTTAATTTAATTGTCATCAAGAAACAAATTAGTTAAAAATATCATTTGTTAAATAATTCTAAATTTTAAATTATAAAATTGATGGATATTTTTAAAAGATGTGTTTTTGAATTTTCCATTAATGTCAGAAATTTTCAAGGCATTGAAGGAGTCTTTAACGACCCTATGAATTATATGTGTATATTTTCGAATAAGATCTTTTCTTTTTTTTAGTTTTTAAATTAAAAAAAACTAGCACAGACAAGCTTAGTTATTAGTCGATTTCAAATTAGACCACCTGATCCAATTGCAAAGTGCAAGAAATATATCTTTCTTGCTGTTTATCGATGAGTTAAAAAACTTTGCATAATTTTAAAATCAAATTTTTAGTAAATAAAGTTCTGGAAAATAAAGAAAAATTCAAGTCATTCAATTTTAAAAAATATATATATATTTATAGATAATTATCAAAAATTGTAACTAGGTAGCAATAGATTATTCAAAATAATCGGAAGTCGTAACTTTTTGGTTATCGATTTTATATCGAATTATGTTATAAATATCGGAATTAATCAAGACTATGAGTTGATGTTCCTGATCTGAGCGCTATTCCAACCGAACTTTTGTGGAAAAACCTTAAGCAAAATAATGATTTATCTTTTTTTTGCTTTTCTTTTTGCCGATCAAAGAGCATGCCGCTGGCTTTTTGGTGGAAATGCTGGACATGCACATCTTCAAACAGAAAATCGTAGGGAAAATAAGAACAGGTCGCTAGTGGTAGATAAACAGAGCTAAATAAATATGGGGGAAAAAACATAAGAGATCAATTCAAACCAATATTTAAATATTCGTATTAAGCATATATTTTGTTTTGTTTCGATTTTGTTTTTGTGGTTGTGTGTGGTTTTGTATCGTTTTTTAGCCGTAAACTTATTAAGGAAATAAAAAACTAAACGCTAAAATGTATAAAAATTGCATTAAATGTATTAAATATATATATATAAATATATCATTAACGTATGTGTGTATGTTATGTTTAAATTAACGAAATGAGCCGAAAGGTGAGTTAACGATTTCTAAATTTCTCTGCTAATACTTTTCGTTTATATATATTTTGTTTGTTTTAAATTATAAATTCCAATTTAATTTACATAAAATCTAACTAAGCTAACTTTTTTGTTTTCTTTTGCATTAATTTTCATTAATTGTTTTGTTGTTGTTAATATAATAAATTACAGTCTTAGGGCAGCCCCTGTGGCTGCTTTACACGTAAAAATAAAACTGAATTGATGGTGGAGGCGGGAGGGGGAAAGGTAATCGCACGCTACTACAAACTAAATGTATCTTTGGAAGTATTAAACCATAAAACTAAATTGAAATAAACACATAACGGAGTTAAATGATTCTGAGAGATGCAAAAAATACTGCGGGATACACAGAAGAAAATTGGGGGGAAATACAAGAGATAATACAGATAATCATAAATTCCCATAGTGCCTAAAGCTTACTAGTATTATGTACAAAAGTGCAAACAAGAGCGGATCGAACCGATTAAGAGTGATTCATAGACGAACGAATGAACGAACGACGAATGAACGAACGGATGGATAGATGGCAAGGAGTGATCGATAGAGAAAGAGTGAGAGCGTGAGAGAGGAAGAACAAACAACTAAGCGAACAACGCGCACACAAAACAAACCAACAGACCAGCAGCAGAGGAAGAGAGAGCAAGAATGGAGGCTGATGAGCCACTTCCGGTCAAAGAATTTCAACTACGTTATGCTTGTGTGTGAGTGCGAATGGATGTGCGTGTGTGTGAGTTAGTTGCATGAGTTTGGCTAATAATTCGTAATATATGTTACAGCTAAAACAAACAAAAACTAAACTCGAAAACTGCAACTGCCAACTCTGCAGGCTAAACATTAAACTTATATAAACAATAGCAGTTGTAAAATCTAAAATATATAATGTATATATATATATAAACGAACCAAGGGTAATCATAAGAGTAATCATATATATATATATAAATAGATAGCAGCACAGGCGGCAGCGGAGCAGGCGGATCAGGCTGATGATCAGGCTGTGAACAAAACTATACCTCAGTGTCGTCGTCGTCCAGCTGCTGCTGCTGTCGCCCGTTGGTGACATTCCGGTTGTGCTGCTTGCGCGGATCGAAGGCATCCACAACGATCTGTTCGGTGCCTTTGATCTCGGCCCGGCAAAAGGGACAGCCCTGCAGGAAAGCAAATTGGATTTAAATAAATACAAAACCTTGCAAGGCTCTAAGCTTACTTGTCCCTCGGAATCCACCTGCCAGGAGGTGAGGCAGGGCGTGCACAGCAAATGGCCGCAGGGCTCGATGCGTATATCCTTGTCGTTCTCCGCACAGATCTTGCACAGCTGAAATGTGCTGCCTGCATAGCCCACAAATAAAACACAAATTAGAAACTTGAAGGGGTAATGGTAGTTCCTCAAACTCACCCATTTCACAGTATAGTTCGTATTGCTCTTGGGTTACGGTTATGTGGTCCTCGGTGGGACTTTGAACGGCCGACGACAGATCCGGATTGTAGGCTTGGCCATCCGGATACAAGTAAAAACCCTCGCTGCAATCGAGAATGTCCATTATAACCACAAACAAAATAAGAACTAGAAGTATTAACTCACCGGTGGCCATCGAGCAGAGCCTGGCACAGGGATTTGTTCTGTGGAATCGTCTGCAGTATTTCGCCCTCGGCAGTCACATAGCCAATGGCCCACTGGCCCAATCGTGTGCAGGAAAGCCGGAAGACATAGCTGCCGGCCTTGCCGATGTAACGCTGCAGGCGAGCCTTCACCTCGTCGTAGGTGAGGAAGGCCACATAACCCGGATGGGTGACGGCCAGGATTTGCCAGTTGCGCAACAGCGTCACCCAGGGCTGGAAGAGTCGTGTGAACACGTCAAATTCGAAATTCGAAATAAAATCGTTGCAGGTTAGATCGATGGTGGTCTTCAAAGCCATCGCCTCCAAGCCGGAGGATATCGGGTGGACTTTGTTGAGTTCCTGCCGGAAGATCTTCCATGGAACCAATGTGCTGCAATATATACAGAAGATTATCATTATAATGTGTGTTTTAAATAATTAAATAAATTCATTATAATTGAATATTACAAAGCAGTTGAGAGTAAATTTGTAAATAAAAAGTTAGTCAATCTCAGTGACTATAAAATTAAATTATAAATGTTATGTTTAAATATAACCTAATTAGGTAAATGACTTGCAATTTTATTGATATAAAAATAACTATTTCCTAGCTTCCTACAGTGTTTAGTATCTATAATTATCGGTAACAATAACAAGCAGTTTAAGCCGGAAAAAACAGGTTTATGTGCCTGCGAGATAAGAAAATGTATATCTGGTGAAAAGATTTCTGTTAAACTTCTTTTAAAAAAACTAAATTGTCTAAGTTGTTTAATAAATAAGTGCGGTACAAGGAAACGGAAGATAAGGCCACTTTCTGAATAACCGATTAAGCCTAACTTTCTCAATAAATTTGGGTATCTAACCCGATAACTGGCAACTTTAAGTCAAAAACCAGGTTTTAGGGAATTCATAAAAAAGATATGGGATGTCTAGAATTACTTTCGTAAAATATTATTACAGTGTACGAATGAATATTGTGGAATCAGTTGTGGTTAAAATTAAATTCACCAGAAATTTATAAATTCAAAACGAATAAAATATATATACAAATTTGTTGAAAACGATAAAGCCACTTTGGTGCTGATTAAAATTCCCTTTAGAGACTTGAACCTGGGCAAGTTAAAATATATTTAGAGCACTGGCTCTTCCCTTATTGGCTTCGGTATAAATAACCTTTCTCACGCTTATTAAGATGATTGAAAAGGTTTTTAGAAGACGCACAGGTATAGCAAGACTTCAGACAAAAAAACAAATAATTCAAAACTTCTCCAAAATTTTTACAAATAAACAGACTTTTAGTAGATTTCAAGTCTTTTAATCATGTCTCCACTGCCACTTAATTTCCTTTGAGTAGCCTAGAGTACCCTCTTGCTGATCCTCCTCCTCATCCTCCTCCTGCTCACCTGTTACCAAAGTTGCTCTTCCAGAAATCGGCCGCATCCGCCTTGGTAATCCGGAACTGATCACCGGCAAAGACACCGTTCGGGAAAATGGCCTTCAGCTCGCTGAGCATGTGCGAGAAGACCAGGCTGAGCTTGGTGAGATTGCGACGATAGTGGGAGTTCTCGTCGAACATCTTCTCCTTGCCCTCCTTGAAGAGCTTGATGGCCTGCTTGCACTTGCGCATCAGATTGTTGATGAACACGTTAAAGTGCTCGTTGGCGTGGAGCAAGTGCATCTGGTCCTCGTTCTTGGAGTAGATCAACCGCAGACGCTGGTACGTGTCCGGCAGGATGTCCAGTATGAACGGCGGCGAGTTCTTTAGATTCATTTTGGGCTGCTGGCACAGCTTGACCACCTTGTCCATCAGCTTCCACGTCTTCTCCAGCGTCTTTTTGTCGGTGGACAGGCGCTGGGAGACGCACGCCTCCGAGATGGCGCCGTGCAGCTTGGAAAACAGCGAGGGGAAAATCTTTGGCTGCGATTGCACACGAGTCCCAGTGCCTCTCGTCGCCATCTTTTCTCTCTGCCGCTGCGCTGCCCCTCTGCCTCTGCTTCTCGCTGCTACTGCTGCTGCTGCTGCGTTGTTGTTGTTGCTCCCTCTGCGTAGTAGTAGTGGTGTTTTTGGGCCCTGCGAGTGATTTTCCTCTAGCCCGATTTCCCCCGCGTTCGCGACATGTAATCCCGTTGGCTAGCGTAATCCGTAACTGCCCGCAATCATAACTATACCGAATGCGTGGTTGGCGACGTTCTTTTTTTATTTAATTTTCGAGTTTTTTTTATTTCCGAATTTTGCTTTCTCGATTAGAGTGACCGTTTCGCGATGAAAAATCTCTACAGATTCTCTCCACCTAAAAAATCTCAAAAAGCTGAAACTTCTCAATAAAAAAGGCACTCCTGATATTCGCACCTCATCTAATATTCGAACCACATCTGATACTACAACCTTTGGTCACCCAGATGCGGGTAACAGAATTTTGGTTAGTGCTGCCAGACTTGCTGAAGAAGGTAGTGAAATGGCTTGTGACGTCACTATTGACCGGGCTTAAAAGTTGTCATAAAATGGCGGTTAGATTTTAAATGTGATAACTTAAGGGTAATCTCTTTTCTTTGTTTAGAAAAAAATAAATGTTTATTGTATAATTTATTCTGAGCTTCTTCTTTTTATATATTTAAACCAACCAAACAGTTATTTTTATTACCGAATTGCTTAAGTTTCTTTAATATTTTAAATAAATACATAAAATAAGAGTTAAAACAGCAAAAGTCCTAAGAAACTTGAACTCATTTATATGAGCTAAAAAAGGAAATTGATCTGGGTGTAAACTGTAAATACCAACTGCTTGCATTTACAGTTAACACCCATGGCAATTTCATTTTCTTTTAATATGTCATCTCGTAAATGCCGAGAATATAACTCTCACCCCGGCCATATAATTTCCGCCATTTATCGCTGCATCCGAGAGAGGCATTGCATTTATATAATACTCGCGCAAGGCGGCCAAGAGCTGTGATTAGAGATGGAAGGAAAAGCGGCGGAAAACTGGCAGAACAGGTGCGTGGCTCTCTTGCCTTCTATCGTTTATTATGGCCATCTTTTCGCACACGGTTGTTTCTATTTTTTGCTTTTATTTTTTAATATGCACTGCCACTGCAGCCGCAATTTTCACTTTCCATTTTTATTGGCAACCCAACAACAGCCGCTGGCCGACGGCGTCAAATATTTGGCCAAAAAAGAAATTGCACGGCTGCCAAAAGGTTTTTACGTCTCCGTGCCGCACACAGGCTTTCTTTTAATTAAAATTTGGTTTGTCGGTTTTCGGTTTTCAGTTTTCAGTTTTCAGCCTTTGCCATGTGTATTTTTTCTTAGTTTTATTTTATTTTCGGGATCTGCAAGTCGTCGTGTTGTGGGGGTATTAGTTCTGGGCGCGCTGGCGCTTAAAGCCGAGTCACGCCTGTCATATGCAGTTTGTTTGTTTTTTGTATCTTTTGAGCCTGACTTTGGAGCTTGGCTCTCTCTGATCTGCCCAAAAAGCTAACTGTAAACATTCACTTACTGACTTTTTTTTCGGCGGCAACTTCCACTTCCACCTCCACTCAATTTTCTTTAATGCACGCGACTCCGTCGCCGCCAATGATCAGCTTCTTCATCATCCTCCCGCTCCGCGCACAGTGGTCGTGGTTGACTTTATGGCCAACAACGGTACATAATGGGCCCAGTAACATAGCTCAAGGATAAATATGAAGCCACTTTTGGTATATAAAATCTAGATTCTTTAGTTTAGGGATCAAAGATCTTCTTTGACTCCAGGAGAATGTGTTAACAATTTTATTGCCATTGCTGTAGAGTTGTAAAATAAGGCTTTTTTCACACTTAATATAGCATTAAATTCAGTTTTTCAGTATTTCAGGAAATCGTTAGTTCCTTTCTTCACAGATAATCTTGTGGAAATGGATAATCTGATATGGCACAGTGGTTAGTTTAAAAAATTATAAATTAAAATCTGTAAAGAATTTATAAAAAGTTTGTTTCAGCCATGACAACGGACCTCTGCTATTTGCTTACAATTTATGCAAATTTACAAATTTATACAATTATTATTTACAATTTCTCTAGACTATAAAGAAAACATGGGAATCACATTTAGAGAGCAAACTATTAAGCAAAGTTGTTAGCAATTTTAAGTAAACATTTGTAAGCCTGTTGGCTCTGTCAAGTACCTACATAAGAAACCAACTAAACCCATTAGCGTGTGTTTGGCCATTATTTAAACAATTGACTTTTATAGTGGTAAGCTTAAATATTTGTCGTATTAACTTTGGATCACTAAAATGCATAATTAATATTTTTTGTTTTAATTCCTTTTTTTAACTTAACACTGGAAAGCTTAAATATTTCTCATATTCATTTTGGATCACATTTCGGATCACATTTTGGATCACATTTTAATATGCATAATAAATTTTTTTTTTTAATTTTTTCTATTCCTTTTTTAAACTTAACAACCACTGTGCGGCGTGAGAGTGTGCTCTGTGCCTGTGTGTGTGCGCTTTCTGGAGATCGTGTGTGTATGAGTGTATGACCCTTATTCGCAACTGCCGCTCAGGCGTAAAATTTATGGCTTTAGAGTCTACAAGTCTATAAACACAGCTTCCAGGCTGCACTTTCTACTGCAACTGAAATGCAACTGCCAATGGAACCGCTGAAACCGAGCCGAACCGTGGATCGTCCGTCGTAGATCGCGGGAATCGTGGATATTGGATATTGGGTATTGGGTATTGGATAGAGGATGGGATCGAGATCGAGTGTGTGCGTTATAATTTCAAATGCTGCTCGCCTTTTTGGTTGCATTTTGCTGCCACTTTTGGCAAATTAAATTTGTACACAAAACCGATTAGGCCGGCAGACATGACCAAGTTGTTATTTTAAATACCGACAACTCCATTTAATCAATATGCCCAGAGGCAGGCCATACTGCACTCGAAATAAAATTATTGCTGCTCTAAGACAGAATATGTAGTTTGTGGATTTGGGGAAAGGCCTGTCCGTATAATTCTTTTTTTAGTACCCAAGTTCTGTATATAACCATCCTTGCCCCTTTATGTAAATTATTATTAGTGCACTTTAAATATATTTAATTTGAAATTTATATTCTAAATTAATATAGTATTTATCAACTTAAATACTTGAATATTCAGCATCTTAACTAATGCTTAAAACTATTTGCTTTGATAACAAAAATTACATTGCCCACACTTTTGAAATATATTTTAGGATGTTGTAATTTTAAATAAGGATAATTATGTCATCAGCTGCAATATTTAAATTATAAATAATGAAGTAATTAAATTATGGATTTTTCCTAGACTAGTTTGTGAAATATCAAAGGAATTATGCAAAAAATGTGTGAGTATATCCAAATTTTAAATTAAATGTTCTTTATATCACTATGCATACATATGTATATTGAGAGAGTAAATATTGAATATTATATTTTAAAAATTGAATTCATTTAAGAAATCGAGGAAATAAACATGTTAATATTTAAGATTAAACCAAAACAAGTTTTAAACGAATTTGAGATACTTTTTTTTTACTATTATTTTAATATGATTCCTTAATAAATCACAGAGAGGACATTATTTCCTTATCCCTGCTTACTACTACTACTATGATTTCTTCAAGTGTAGTCTGCGCCATAGCTTCTCGCCAGCCGCTGGATGCTCTGCTCTGCCGGCGCCGACTGCGCTGCCTTTCACTCATATAAATTTGTTGGCATTGCAAATTCGGTGCCATTCGTCGGCGCATTGTCAAACCTTTCTCTTCGTCCCAATTGGAGCTTAGCTTTCCGAGATTTCTGGGCAAAATCGCGTCGGGGGAAATACGAAAAGCAGAAGCATCAGCAGAAAGGCAGCAGTAGCAGCGTCAGCGTCCAGCGGAGACAACAATAAAAGCCTATAATTTTATGAATGTACATTGTACAAATCGGATGCTAGCGTGTGTGTGCCTGTGAGTGTGTCGGTCAGTTTGAGTGTGTATTTGTGTGTTCATTCATTGAAAACGCGGCGGCAACAACAACAATAAATAAAAAATGCAATCGCCGCAGTCGCAGTCGACGTAAGCAGCACCAGCAGCAGCCGCAGCAGTCGCAGAGGCAGAAACAGTAGCAGCATCCAAAAGAGAGATCATTTCATATGCGAATCGAAACTCGAAGAGCGCGCATCAAAGTCAAATTCAAACGAAGGAAGAACCCGGAGCGAGGAGAAGAAGAAGCTGCAAAAGAAAGAAGAATTGTTTTGTGTGGACAATAAAAGGCCATAGCGTACCGCAGCCACCCGAACGTAATTGAAATCAAATTAAAGGCGGGCAAAAATAATAAGAACAAAAAAAAAAGCTAACGAAAAAGAAGCGATAAAAAAGAAATTATGCCCCATTGTGCGATTGTGTGAGAGGTCAAGTGCCCAGCAGGCGCAAAAGAGAGCGAGGAGAAGAAGAAGGAGGAGCAGGCGGCAGCAGGAGCTTCCATAGAGTAGCTGCGGCAGCCGTTACATTTCGGTTAATAGGCAAGCGCAAGCTCCACACGACGAAAGAACTCATAAAAGGGCCCGGCAGAGCAAACGAGACGGGAAAATCAAAGCACTAGAAGAAGAAGGAGAAGCAGAAGAAGAAGAGCAGGCCAAGCCCAAATGACCGCAAGAATACCGTTAATTCGAATAGCTTCTGCGGTAATCTTGCACCAGTTACGATCGTTTATTTAGTCTGCGCGCTCTTCTTCGAGAGCGAGAGCCAGAGCGGAAGAGAGCCGAAGAGAGCGGGGAAAACTTTCTTCTTTCCTCGCGCGCTCACATACAGACAAAGCAGTGAACTTCAGCCGTGTGCCGCCCAAGTTTGCTACTATTTCAATTGTTAACGAGCGAAAGCGCCGCCGTCACGCACAACAACAGCACTAGCAGCATCTACGGCTAAATAGCAGGAAAGTGCAGCAGACAGTGAAAATGTACCACCAATCGCAGCAGCCCCCCGCCCAAACCCATGCGCTGGCGCTAGCCCAGAGATTTGGCCAGACTGTAAGCCAGGCCGAGATCAAGAGTGGAAACCGCAGCCGCAGCATCCACAGCAAGCGCCAGCTGTTTGGCGCACTGCTGGCCGTCTTTATGTTGGCGGCGGCGTCAACCACTAATGGTAAGTCAAACATGTATGCTGCACTGCACAGTGCACTGCAAAAAAAATTAGTAAGAAATTAAAAATTATAGGTTTAATCACTTTGAAGATATATGTTTATATAATGTGGGAGGATAAAGATATACATACATTTCAACTGAATAGAAAGTGTATCAAAAAGTATGCAATGAAAAATTTCAAGTCCTTAAAAGTTGTAACATTTTTTAGGTTTTGCTTGGATTTTAGAATGAAATGAATCTTAAATTATTATTATTAAAAAAAACATACCCTTAGAGGATGTACAAACATAACAAAAGTAAAGTTTTAATTTTAGAAGGAAGCCATGTTCATTAACAAAGAAATTAGAAATCAATAAAAAGATCGTAAACTAAATAATGGTGACATTAACTTCTTCAGAAATTGATTTTCTAAAATTGGTAGTAACAAAATTAATTGATTTGAATTGAAAACAATAAAAAACAAATGGGGTTTTGATTAGGACCAGCGCCAATTAAATCCATAATACTATAAATAAAAGCAATTTAATATTGCAAAACATACATAGTTTCTAAAAAAAAAGAAAAGGAAATAAGAAATTCAATCAATTTGACCATTTTCGGATTCCAAACCAATTTATATAAATTAACTCAATCGCTTTTTATATTTTCTTAAATTAACTGTTGACTCACGGACTTTTACTATTAAACTCTTTTGAAGGATAATTTCTATTCTAATACATACATACATTTACATTTAGATATCCTTTTCTTCAAGTAATTTCCTTGCT
This sequence comes from Drosophila ogumai, assembly GCA_018904815.1. NCBI lineage: Eukaryota > Metazoa > Arthropoda > Insecta > Diptera > Drosophilidae > Drosophila > Drosophila ogumai. The sequence goes on along the minus strand of JAEIIJ010013811.1, from coordinate 7,480 downwards.
AAAAACCATGTAGAGTTCTTAAGAGAATGGCCAAAAATCATTGCTAATGGCTAGATCGTGAGCTTACTAACATAATTATTCCCTAATTTCTCTGGGTGTTGAAACGGAGAAGGTGACTCGCGGTCCGGATCTTAGACCTACAGCTGTGCCGGTGGTAGAAAGGCCGTCGTTGGAGCTGCTATTAATTTCTAAGGTACTACTACTCCGCATAAAGTGAATGTAAACTGGCACACACACACGAGAGGGGCTCGCAGATCCCCCCAATACCTCCCCTCCCCCCCTGTGGGACTCCGACTTCAGTCTCCGACGCACAACATGCTCGTAAATATTTTCGTGCACAATTTGTCCAACATTCAAATAAATTCATTAAAGCACGAAGGGGAGACACAGAAGCCGGGGGACGGTGGTCGGGGGTATGGATGGTGATAGTTCATGGGGAAATCAAACTGACCGCACAGTGGAAACCAGCTCCAAGTCGTGAAAACCAGAAGGGGGGAGCCAGCTCCTACATATATGTATGTACGTAGGAATGGATGCCTCGTTTAGCTCTGACCCGGAGCGAAATAATTTGTTTTACTTGTAAGCGCGATCATTTGGTTAATTGATAACAGCACTTGATCGGAGATTGATGGGTGAAAGATCAATTAGCTGGCTCTGCTGTGATCTCACATATATTTAATGGACCCCCAATCAGTGGCGCCGTGATTCATCCATGGGCTTGGCTTGGCCCGGTCTCTCCACTGCTTTCCACTGTGCCTGGCCAAACCAGAGCAAACCGAGCCACACTCCACACACAACACACATCGTGTGTTGCACACACATGGCACATGCATAGCTCATGCAAAAGTCCCTGTCCAGCAATGCAGTGCGTTGGTTGCTGGATTTTTCCACTTTTGAAAATTATACGCTTGATGCTTTTATTTTTTCTCTCGCCTTTTTTTCTGTTTTTCTTTTTTTTTTTGCAATTGATGGCATCCGATAGGAAGGAGCCTGCCTGGCAGCCAGTCGCCGGAGGCCAGGAAAATGCCCTGCACTTGAAGAAATATTTTAGGACTCTAAAAGGTTTTATTACCTTGATTTTAAATATACTTTTATAATAAGAGAAACAATAAGGGACTTAATTTATTGGAATTTTTAATTGCCTTGAAGCTTATAAGCTTAAGAAATATTTTAAAATAAATTAACAGCAAATTTTGAGATGATAATGATGAAGATACCCATTAGAAGGGTTAAAACAATATGTTAGATTTTTGGGAGTTGTATTGGCACAATAGTTGTAATAAATTACTTATACTTAATAACTTTAACTTAAAATTAAGGGAATTACAGAGACATAAATAGGAAAGAAAAAGGTCCTTTTTATTAAGGAAGATATGTATTTATTACAAAAGCCTTTAAAATGTTTTTCTAGGGCACAACTTCGTAATCGAATACTTCCTAAAATTCACCCAAATTTTTCTTCAAGTGCTGGATTGGGCCGCCGAGTGGGTGGGCGGGGTTGAGGTCGCATAGTTGCAGTTGCAGCCCCGAGTGAGATGAGATAGGCTGTGCGGTTTCGGCTGCTTCTGGGTCTGGGTCTGGCTCTGCCTCTGACCAGTCCAGCGGATCGTTTACATGTGCATTAATTCCTAACGCCGCTTAATTTTCTCCGGGGCTTAATGGCTCCGATTCGGATCCAGCCCCGGGTCCATGTCCATTAAGCTCTGAGAATGCGTCTGTCTGTGGCGGAGGCTGGATATATGTTGAAATTTTCATCTTTATGGCCGGCAGCAGCAGCAGCAGCAGCTCCAACAAATTGGAATAATGAACGTGGGTTCAATTATCGCGGGCAAACAATCGTGGCAGCCACAAAGAGCGCTAATAGATTTTCTACCGCTTAATACACTCGGATCTCTCGGATCTTGGATCTCGCTTCCTCCGGAGGCGGCTGACTCTCACAGCTTTCTTTGCAAACAGATTCAAACAAAACAAAGCTAGAGCCACACAGACACAGTCCAAACTGAACGGAGCCACATCCGACCGACCAAAGACAACAGAAATGTTTCGGGGCCGGAGGCAATTAGTGTGGAAATTTCACTTGCAGTTTTTAGCACAGATTAAGCTTACGATTTCTGGCTGGGATTAGCATGAACAATTATAGATGGAGGTCGCTTGATAGTATGTGTAGCATAATAATAATAGTTGTGCTCAAATCTCAGCCATTGTGTCGTTTACTTGGAATCGGAGCTATGAAAACTGGTACCGTTAGTGGTGGTAAGGGAACTCCCCCGTTCCCGCTCCCGTTGCCGCTTTGGCTCGGGTTCCCCGGAACTCTCGTCAACCCTATAAACTCCCAAATTATTCAAGTTAATGGCTGGTTACTTGAGTCGGTCATGCGATCACTACGGATAGTGATGGAGGAGGTTCTGGAGGTGGAGAACCAAAGACACAGTGGGTCACAACTGCGCAGAATGAACTGCCAAGCGGGAAGCTAATCTGGCATTTGTATGCCCAGAGACAGCTCTTCCGCATGCGAAGGAAAATGCCAAGGGAAAGTGGCCTTTTGGGATGGGTTCGAAGTTGGAGATACCCTGGGAAAGCTAAGGGGTAACCAGGGGTAAATTAAACAGGGAAAGTGTAAACTTTAAAAGGGATTTAATAGGAATCTAAAAACTATTTCAAATCAGAATTTTCTTAGTACTAAGAGATATAGAATATTCTTAACTAAATAAAAATCACTAAGAAGATCTCAAAGCAGCTAAGGTCTTTGTTATTACATGTTCAGTTCTATAATAAGTTTGTCTAAAAAGATATTTTTTATAATCAACCGAAACTAAAACCCTCAAAAAGAAAAGTTTCTCCATTTTTTGTAGCAGACATTCAACAGCTTAAAGTAAAGTTATAAAAGCAACGTTATGCTACATTACTTAATGGCAAATAAAGTGACAAATAAATTTATTTACAGTTCACGAAAAAGAGTTGCAGAATTTTTAAGAGATTTGTTCTAGAAAAAGACAATAAACGCTTCAAGTTTCGACATTTTTTATACTTTTTCAAAAGTTTATAATTGCAAAAAAAAGAAGCTAAAAAATATTTATAATTTAAAATGTAAGTAAAGTTGCAACTTATTAAGTCAAGGGAGGTAGGACTTTTTTTATATATTTTTTTTAATAGAAATATCTTATTTTTATTTCTTAGAAATAAGATAATGTAAGATATTATTAAAAAAAAATATTAACGATGTTATTCATTCAATTATTTTTTTATAAAAATATCTTAAGTGTGTTTATGAATGCCAAAGTGTAATTAATATTCATATTATTTATAAATATTTAAATTAATATAGCACTTATCGTTCATAAACTTTATTTATTCAAACAAATATCTTAAATTTTCTTATATAAACATTTTTATTAAATTACTACTTACCCTATTTTTCTTAATTTTCCCAGGCGCCGTTACAGACTCCCCCATTAAGATCATTCGGCTGCCGGCGCAGGCGCCTGTGATTCGCTACCGCAGCGCAGATGCGGCGCCGGACTCGCTGCTGATCAACTACCGTCAAGATGCCCAGCCCGAGTTGTCTTCCACGTTGATGCAGGCTCCCGGAGCGGCGGCTGCTGCTCTGGAGTCGCTGCTGCGCGAGGAAACGGAGCAGCAGCAGCAGGCACAGATGGGCAGGCGGAACCGGGCTAGCGCCGGCAGCACCGGCAACTGTCCACGATCGTGTCCACCCAGCTTGACTGTGGGAGCGGAGCCCGTGTGCGGTAGCGATGGCCTGATCTATGCCAATCTCTGTGAGCTGCGCAAGAAGACCTGTTCGCGGAGCGGTGTGTCCCTGATCAAGGATGTCCGCGATGGCTGCGAGCGTTCAAAGGGATCGGACTGCAAGCACCGCTGCAGCACGGAGAAGGACCCGGTTTGCGGAACAGATGGACGCACCTATCTGAATCGCTGCATGCTGCGCGTGCAGTCCTGCCGCGTGGGCTTGGCGGCCGTGAAGCTATCCCACGTGGGTCCCTGCAGCAACACGAGTGCCGTGCGCGAATCCTGTCCGGTGGATTGCAACAGTGCGCCGAAGGACGGACCCGTGTGCGCCTCCGATGGCAATGTGTACAACTCGACGTGCGAGATGAAGCTGCACACTTGTGGCCAGGGGGTGGTCAAGACCAGCCGGAAGCACTGCCAGTCGACGAGGATGTGCCGGGAATCCTGCTGGCGGGTGGCCAGGCCCACCTGCGGCTCCGATGGGCGACTCTACGCCAGTCCCTGCAAGATGCGCTCCTCCAACTGTGGCAAGCACGTCTTCGAGGTGCCGCTCTCCTTTTGCATGCCGCAGGAGCGTCATGGCAGCGCTGCCGACGCCTGTCCCACTGACTGTCCCAAGGCGGAGGCGGATGCTCCGTCGCAGTATGTCTGTGGAAGTGATGGCAACATCTACTCCTCGCTCTGTGAACTCAAGATGCTCAACTGTGGGTGAGTTAAAGGGAAATAAAGGAAGTAAGTGAATAAATAGTAAATCTTGAACGCTTTCCCTTAGCCCCCAGCGCAAGTCCATCCAGAAGGTGAGCATGGACAAGTGCAAGAACCGCTTGACCCGCTGCAAGCAACTGCCGCCCTGCAAGGACTTCAACAGCCTTTTCGGCTCCATCTTCAGCTCGAAGCGGAACGACAAGCTCTGCGGCACAGATGCCAAGACCTACAACAACGAGTGCGAGCTGGCCCATGCCACCTGCCTGTAAGTGAAATTTAAGAGAGTTTCAAGGTTACATGATTCCTTACCCCCTCCGTAATCCCATTCCCAGACGCGGCGTGAACCTGGCTCACATTGGACCCTGCACGGATCTTAATTCGCCCGCCAAGGACTGCGGCGATGCCTGCACACGCGCAGATCTGGAGCAGCAGCCAGTGTGTGGTTCAGACGGCAACACCTTCGCCTCCATGTGCGAGTTCAAGAGGCGCACCTGCAGCATGCGTGTGGTGGCCGTTTCCCTGAAGAACTGCGCCCTCACCGCCGACTGTGAGTCGGATTGCGATGCCCAGCCGCCGAGTTTTGTGTGCGGATCGGACAATAACCTTTACAAGTCCGAGTGCCACATGCGCAAGGAGAACTGCGGCAAGCATGTGTTTGTGGTGCCGCTGAAGCGATGCCTGGCCGCCTTCCAGCTGAAGGGCTGCGCCCGCATCTGTCCGCGGGAGTTTGAGCCTGTGTGCGGCAGCGACAACAAGACGTATCTGAACGACTGCTTCCTGGAGATCGAGAACTGCAGGGCGAATCAGACGGTGAATGTCAACTACTACGGCGCCTGTGGCCGCCCCGAGGCACCGTCCACCAACTTCCTCTACTAGGACGTGGACACACACACACACACTTGGCAGCATTTAATAATTTTAGGCTATAGTCTTGTATTGTACTTTTTTTAAAAGCAATATTTATTGAGTTTTGAATTAAAGTCCCCCCAACGAACTTACGAACTTAGGAATGCACTCGAACGCAGCTACCCAGGAAGCTGAGCAGCTCTAGGCGGAGTCATCGAAGAGCTTGCTCAGCATGGCATTGATCTCGTGCGGCCTGTATCTCACGTACTTGTCGGGATTCTTGCTGAACTGAACGCCGGCATACCTAAAAGACAAAACACAAATTAACACAGGACAAGGCCTAAAACTTATTACTTAAGCTTACATTTCGTGGAAGCGGTTGTATTTGGGCAGAATGTGCTCCACATTATCACGTTTGATGCCCTCGCGCAGGATGACATCGGGTATGGAGATGCCTCGCTGGATTTTACAGGCCTCCTCGAAGTCCTTGTTGAAGTTCTTTAAAGAAAAGAGAAAATCAAATGAAAAATTAGTTGGAAAAACTAAACTAAACGAAGGTTTTTGATGGGTAAACCTTGAATCCGGTCTTACTTTTGGGCACTTTTGAGGTGCTGTAAATTCAATACGATTTAGTTTTTCAAAAAGATCGTAACGTTATCAAAAAGTACTGCTCTTACACTTCTAAATCAGATTTTAATATTTTGAAAAATATTTATGAATTTGCGATATATCTTCTTTTGCATTTATATCAATATTTTTCAATATATTCAAATATTTAAATTTCAAAACCCACCGAAAACCTCTCCTTCAGCACACTACGATCCTTGTCCTTGACCTTGCCGGCCACTGGTTTGGGTAGCTCATCCAATGAGTAAATACCCAGCAGCATCTTGGACCAGGTCTTCTGGTAGCTGGCCTTCAGCTCGCGTATCATCTCCAGGTAGCTATGCTCGCACTCAGGCTCTGCCAGCGTCACCAAATCAATGAGGTTAGAGCGCTGCAGCGACTTGAGGATGTAGTGGATGTTGTTCAGGCGGAAGAGATGCTTGGTGGCCTGGTCATTGTACTGCTCGCACTTGTTCATTATGGAAAGATTCAGCTCCGCCAAGGCCTTTTCTGTTTGTAATTAAAATATTATTAAAAATAAATTTAAAAGAAGCAATCTCCTTACTTATGTAAATGGCCAGAAGAGCCTTGTTTCGCTCCTCGCCCGGCAGCGCCTTCTTCATCAGAATGGTGTCCAGCTGCGTGGAGTACAGCACATCCTGCGCCAAAATGGAGCCAATCACATCAAAGTGCTCGTACAGGTGCTCAATGAACCAGATCGTATTGGAGGTGAGCTCATGGACGGTGGCATCTTTGGGTACATTGCTCTGGCCCACAATATTCGTGCTGGACTCACCCTTGACCACGTCCAGAAAGTGCTCCAAGGCCTTGGCCCCCGTATGCTGCAACTTGTTCAGCACCTTGGTCAGCTGTTCCCGCTGGGCAGGATCATAGGTGCGCTCGATATCCGGCTGCAGCAGGATCACTCGCTTCAGAGCCGAGAATATGCCCAGGGCCGAGGTCCACTCCTTGCGGGAGATGCAGCGTAGGATGCGTTGGGTGATGGCCTCGGCATCCTTGACCACCAGCTCAATGGCATTGTAGGCCAACCGAGCGAATACTTCGTTGTGCTTCGACTGCGGTATAATGTCGTGCATGATGGCGCGCTCCCAGTTGAGCAGCCGCTGCAGACCCAGCAGCATGACCAAGTACTTGTCCAGCTCCTGGTCGCCATCCATCAGATCCTCAGAGGTCAAATGGTCGCTGTGCGACGATGCCTTCTTAATGGAGAACCCAGTGGACTGCTCAATGGTCTGGGTGGCCCGCAAATACAGCTTGTTGGCCTTCTTCTCGAAGCTGAAGTTGGTAATTAAAGGGGTTTTGTTATGACCTGAAAAGGGAATATAGGAAGAATGGCTCTTACATTTGCTGAAGGCGGGCCGAGGTGTTCTTCTTGGGTTCCGGCTGGCGTCCACTATGACGAGGTCTCTGCAAGAGGTGGCGGAAGGGTTTGGGTAGAGGTTAAAGCATAATTATTTCCCTTTTATGAAATGGAAAATTAAGATTAATTATAATTAGTATGATTAGTAATCAACAAAACTAATTTATTTTTTTACTTTTTTATTTTCCTTTATTT
>JAEIIJ010013805.1:0-44146 GCA_018904815.1 Drosophila ogumai | reverse complement strand
CGTACATTTCTGTTGTAATAATTTTTTTTATTTTTGGCCTATGGGCGCAACCACTGTGCGATGTTGTCTGGGCGGAGAGCATAAAAGCCAAGCCATGGGGTCGGGGTCGGTTGGTCTGTCTTTGGGGGTTCCAGCTCCTCATTTCCCTGTCCCTCACTCTCGTTAACAACTCACCAAGGAAAACTTTTGCTTTAACAGCTCTGCGATTAATCATCAAAGAAGAGGACAAACACGAAATGCAGGTGAAACCAAGAATCGATAACTCGAAGAATGAAATTAAACCAGGAGAATACACTTTAAAATGGATTAGTAAAAATGGAGTGACAAATATATTTAGTCTAGGAGGAACTGCCTAGGCTTTAAGGCTGTAGATTAATCACTTTAATATGGCTTGTGGTAGAAATCTTTAACATATTCGTGACTTGGTTTTAAGCAGTTATAGAAAAATCTAAATATTTAATATGTGTATTTTAATACAAAGAACTGTTAGTTGATTTGGCTGACTTTTGCTTTCTTGATCTACATCAATCGAGTCTTGACTGTTAGACCAAAATACAATAAGTTGTCCGAAACATCTGGCTATAAGTAGCCAGTGAAACATCCAAAATACTCTTTTTTGCTGACTTGATTTGTATCAATATTTAGAGTTTTGATCGGCATTCACAGAAGTCCGAATTTCGTTTGTATATTTTATATGCGAATTTTGCTTCGTTCAAACATTTTATGGTAGTCAGAGGCTGAGTTGAGAGATTTGCTGACCCGCAAAATTGGGCCATGGCGACAACTGATTTAAAGCGGTAGATGACAGAGTTTGTTCTTGAAAATTAAAAAAAAATGCATAGAATAGAAATAAATTTAAGGGTTTTTTATTTAATTTATTAAATTTACTAATGGAATTTGTGCAGTATCTTGTTTGCTATTAATTGCTATACTTTTAACATATTGAAACCCCCTAAGGCCCAATGAACAAAATATAACTCATACGCCCCACTGTCATCTATCCTTATTTTAATTTTTTCTTTTAAATAATCTACTCTTAACTGAAGCTCGTTAAAACTGACAGCAGCAAAAGAGTCTCGAGTCTAGAGTCTCGAATCTCGAGCGCTGTGGACACGCTAGAATTGAAATGCGATACATGCAACCCCACATAAGAGCCACAACAAATTCGGTCTTCGTTAACATTATCAACACATCGGGCGCCGAGCAGTCCGACTTCTCCGTTCAATTTAGTTGGCTCTGAATGGAATTGGTTCAGTGACCAGTGGTAAAAATTTGTTAGCCGGCACAAACAGCTGATGTGGTCGAAAAGCGTTTTTTTGTTGGCCCGGTTTTCGTACCGTTTTTGGTCTCTGTGATTGGCAGGCGCACATGTTCACGGCATATAAGCGCTTCATTATGGCAAAATGAAAAGTGTTTCGCCTTCGTTTGGTTTCTTATTCAACAAAGAAAGTCATACCAGAAATTATGCAAAAAATCAAAACGAAAGAAACCAAAAATCGAGCGACTAAAATCAAAGTCAGACTTGGACAACAATAAGCTTGACGATTGCATTGAACAAAAACATCAAGTGAAAGTTGACAGCTATCGAGAGATACATTTTCTGAATATAAATTTGTTCCTGAGGTGGTGAACTTGCAAAAGGGAAGGGTATCAATTTCTGGGGTGCTGCCACCGATTATTATAATCGAAGTGTTGCCAAAGGGTAGAGGACTGCAAGTGCTGATTTGTGTAAACTCGATTAGCTACATTGTAACATGCTTTCATTTTTCATTTCCCTTACGAGAATATTAGTTAAACTAATTTATGAGCAACCTTTTCATGCAATATTAGAACTAGTTCTCTGGGGTTTTCCTGCCACTTAAACTTTTAATATTTTGTTGCTCGTAAAAAACTTTCCTCACTGTTATTTCATGCAGAAAAATTTCTTGATTGCAAAAATAGTTTTTTCTTTCTTTGCGCAACCTTCACTTTAAGCAATGTTGGCAAATTGAAAAGCTGCCGCAATACCATTTCAATGCATTTCATTTTCTTGGGCGGTGTTACAGTTGTTTTTCTTTTGTTGTTGCTGCTGATTTTTTTTGCAGCATAATTTTTACAACATAACGCCCACAACACTTTCTCGCATAGTTAAGCGAATTATACAAAAAGAGCAACTGGAAAATGCAAGAAAAAAGCGGGGGAAAACGAAACGAGCACAGAAAAAGAAAGAAATATTTCTGTCTAGCATTATTTTGCAATTTCCCACATAATTATTAAGCGCCACAGTCAGAGAGGGAAAAGGGAAAAGTCGAGATACAGCAATAGTGAAATGAAAGCAAACAAAAGAGTCTAGTTTTTAATGTAAGTCGGGAAAAAACACACTATAATCAGGTATTATGAGAGCTAAAAATATAAATTAATTTTGTAATTTAATTATTAATAATTATTTTTAATATACATCAGTTACAATTAAGCATAAGTATAACCAGGGAATAAACATAGTTCTCTTGAAATGGAAATTACACCCAAATATTAAACTTATTTTACTAAGTTCTCTTAAAAATTCTTTGTAAACATTTCCAGTGTAAGGAAAGAAAAAACAAAAACCAAAACCCCACCGCGAAGGAGCTTCTTCCCCACCGAATGTGCACTGTACAGTAAATAATTTCATGCGCCGCCAAAAGAAGAGACAGCAAAGAGATGCTGAAAAAATGCAAATATGATAATAATAATGTAAAAAAAGCACAAAAGCATGCCAGCACGTCAAGTGAAAATTAAGAAAGAGTCGTTCATGCCACACACACTCTCAGACACAAATATAAAAGAGTGAAATGCACAGATATAAGATACAAGCTACAAGCTCGAGCTACAAAACGTTGGTTGTTTTCTAACAAACAACACAGCAAAGAGAACTGTCGACTGTTTGATGGAAATTATAGCCACAGAGACCAGAAGTGGTAAGAAGAAAAAATCAGAGCCCGCGGCAGAGCAGACTTAAGGAGACCAGATCAAAACCAGTAGACAAGGCCGGAAACAGGTGTCGTCTTTCGCGGCGAAAAGAAGTCTAGAAAACCCTACCATCCAGTCATAGAGTTTGGAACGCATAAATAAGGCCATAAATATCTTAGCAAGCTGCCAACTTGATGTTTAACTTTATAAGGCCAATATCCGTTGAGCGGATATTACGGATATAAGACATTACGCGGCATTCTTGCAACGCCCACTGAATTTCTCAGGAAAAGAAGTATAAGCTTGCTTATAACACGATTATTCTTAAATATTTTATTTATAGATTCTAGCTTTCTTTTAATTTATTTCTAACAATAATATTTTAATGATCTTACAACATTAAAAAATACAACTTAAATCAACTTTGAACCTTAGCAATTTCCTCATTTCTAATTATAATGGCTTCAAAATATTACCTGCACTTTAAACAACATTAACCGAAACTATTATCTCCACAAACCCACTGATGTCACCTGGGGGTGATCTCATTTAAGACCTGAGCTCTCCCCAAAGAAGCTTAAAGCCCGACATCATTGTATTTATCCCGTCACCCTCGACTTGGGCGTTCATTATAGGATTATGTTTTGCAGCTGGACAAAGGTGAGGTGGAGAGCCAGGTGGGTTACGGAGAAGCCCTCAGAGAGCTTCCAATTGAATGCCGATGGAGTTTGATCCCACAGCTCCAGCCGGCAGCACGTTTCCACTCTTGCCACAGGTAAATGAACTCTTTGCAGACACCCCCTTTTTCACCTGGTGGGTTTTCTAACGGTAACTGGGAATATGTACATATATTTATCAGACAGAGAGAGAGAGAGAGGGCGAGCTAGAGTTAGGAACGATTTTGCGGCTTCGCCAAAGTTCGTGAGAAAGCCAAGGCACAAACTGTAACAAAACTGATTACGACCAACATAATTTATGGCCAGCAGAAGCCCAGAAGAATTCTTTGTCGGCTGACGAAAGCCATAAAGGGGGAAGCAGGGGAGCTGGAGGGGAAAGAGCTTAGGGGCACCCACTGATTGATTGATTGGGCTTCCAAGCTAATGCGATTTTAACCCAGGAAATTCTGTATGTTTTTTCTCCGAGTTGTGTTTATTTATTCATCCAACAAAGTTGGGGTATTCAGTGTCAACGCAAAATGCGAGGGAGCAGCGAAATAAATACCAAATTGAAATACAGAAAAGTGACGTCAAAAGTTAAAGTGTATATGTAGATTAAGGAAGCGAATAACAGATACTTCGTACTAATTGCTTTTAATAAAGAAAACTTGGACAAATTTTTTTTAATTTTAATTTAAACCTTAAAGCTCTTCATTTTTAAATGCTAAAAATGCTTTAAGCAATAAGAATCCTTTATATTTTAAGGAATTAAAAGTCTGAATTATACAAAAGACACTTTTGCAAAAACAGAATCTTCCTGTAGTAAAAAGTTAAAACAAACTGGGTATTTAACTTTAAATGAATGCAGCCAAAGGTGGTTGGTTGGGTTTCGAGTTTCAGTGGTCAAAAGTGAGTCTTGAAATGCCAGACGATGCTTTTGTTTCAACTGAACACATTTTACACACTTTTATATACAACAAAATGTAGAAAAAAAATACATAAAAGCGCAAGGGAACCGGCATTCTATTGAAAAGAGGGAGAAACCTGTTTTCTCGGATGGGCTAATAATAATTGCTAGAAATAGGGGTGCAAAAACAATGTTTTTTTGTGGGAGTCATTGGCATTGAATTGGCCAAAACTGCAGGGAAACCTCTCATACTCGATGATTAATTTATAGAGATATGGTTTTTATTAATTAACTTTTACACTCAATGATTGATTTTTGATCACACAATCGGCTAACACCGCACAAAAACTTTTGGGCCTTGTTTCATGACCAATTTTGGTAATTGATTTCCCCCTCCGATCACGAAAAGCGATCTAATCAAGATCACGAAGAACACGCAGAAAGCCGAAACACGAATCTACAGCAGCGGAGACCGGAGAACGAAGACTGGAGAACGGAGAGCAAGCGGCACGTTAGCATTGAAAACCCGCCGCAAACTGAAGAGACGCCGCTACGAAACGAACTGCAGGCCGTTTTTATCGATACCAGAGATACATTTGTATCTACAACATTGCGCTCGTGCATCGAGCGCTCGGCGCTCTTCGATGAATTCGAAACTCTCAGCAGGCAGCTGCTTAAAAGCCGGTTCGCGGCTTAAAACTTTGAGCATTAATTCTACTTTGGAGCTTGAAAAAGTTCGCTTCGAGCCCAGTTAAAGTTTGGTTTTCTGCGGTAAGAGCCAAGTTCCATTTATCTCTTAGATTGCGTGCCTTAAATGTTGCCGAAACATGAGCTGCTTGTCTGAACTGCTTACCGCACTGCTTGAGAGTTTTCAAACTGTAGCAACACGCACGATCATTGATTTAAATGTTTAAAGCATACTTTGAGGAATTTTGAATTAAGGAAAGTTGGGTGAAAATTATTACAAAAGCTTCGGCATTTTATTTAAATTTGTTAAAAACCCTTTAAATAAATTATTTCAAGAGCTGTTCAAGCTAAAATATGTATGAATCCACTGTATGTTAGGGATATTTAGGGAGCTTAGAAATGCCTGCGACCAGAGTATTCTTAAGGTCTCAAATAGGCCATATAATTTAGTGTAGAACTAAGGTAGACTCTTAAATATAATATAATTCTTATACTTACGCAGTGGAGTTTTTGCCACGAGTTTCGGTGATCCGCTTCCAGAAACAGACGCCGATGCTGGTCCTGATGGGGCAGTGACTCCGCCAGTGGCATTGCACAACAAACTCAGGTCGCTATGCGAGCTCTTGTGGGTGTCTTTGCTGTACGAGTGATTACTGTAAGAAAGGACAGAAAAAGTAGCCATTAGTTACGCTTCTTCTATGAGTAGAGACCTGTTTCCCTATAAATTATTTAACAATTTATTTCTCAATAAGACAGCCTAATTGGGGCTTACAGAAACCATTAATTGAATACATAAATAATAATTCAGTGAAATTAATCAGCAATATAAAATGATAAATTAATGACGTTTTTCTTTCCATTTTCCGCTGCTTTTCGAGCAATCTCAAAAACTTGCAGCTAGGCGGCACTTTAAAATTCACAAGGCTGTGAAATTATGGCAAACATTCTTCAAGCGCCGCTGAGCAATCACAAAAAACCGAAACCGAAACAAACAGAGCCGGTGAAAAGTGGAAAATCAATTGGAAAGACGCGTCAAATTTATGCACCACCTTTTTCCGTTAAGTGGGTGAAATTTCCTCTTCGTCGCCGCTGTAAAACTATTTTTTTTGCTTGCATTTTTTGTTGTTTTTTTTACAAACAGCTTCCGCCGCCGACAGCTCGCTAATTGAAAACTCGACAGAAAGAAAAAATTTGAAAATTTTCAGCAGGAAACCGCAGAAAAGAGAAAAAAATGCGAAATGGCCAAAAGGAATTAGCGTTGCCAACTGCGTTTCCGTTTGCCAGCAACATAACTATAATTTTTTCTCGACTCATCCAGGCAACTACGAAAAAGTAGTTTGTCGCCAGTCGTTGCAGCAGCCACATCCCAATCGCATTTTTCATATTTATTTATTTACTTCACTTGCAGCAACTTGGAAAAGCATTTAATTCAATTTCTTGTCGCAATTAAATGCAATTATAAAATTATAAAAAGTGTTGTTAATGCGTGCACACAACTGAACGGATTGTCGTTGATGGTTGGTTGGGTTTTTGACAAGTTAAGAAATCAAAAAAATAAAAATAAAAATAAATACTAGTAACAAGGTTAATTAATTAGTAAAATTATAAATGAAATCATGCAAGTGTTGAAATTTAGGGAGACAATATATCAAATTTCAAAGAAAGTAAAAATAATTAATTATCATTATTCTACAAATTCCTACAAGATTTTATTAAAGACATTAGTCTTAATTTTTGTAAAACAAGCTTGGCTTAAATTAATTATTCCTTATTTAAATGAATTTTTCTTTCTCTCTTGAGAATTTATAATTTAATTTTTATTTAACTTTTAATACTTAGCTCGAAAATATCTTCATAATTATAAGAACTACTAAAAAACAGAGTATAAGTAAACATTCCCACCTCATAAATCAACATTAGTTCAGAATATTAAACTTGTTTGCCCTGCCAACTCGAAAGGCAAAAACTGCGGTGAACACAAATCAATTTCTCTGTAAAAACTATGCCAAGTCATTTAGTTTTTTTTTCGTTTTTGTTGCAATGAACATTGTTTACAGGCAAGCCCAGCTACCGTTTGGCAATACATTATTTTCACTGCCAAGGTTTGCTTTCTGTGTCAACTGCGTTGGGGCCTTTTAAGGCGCCGCCTAGGCCAGCGCAGAAATTAAATAAAATGAGGAAAAAAATAAGGAAAACACCAAGCCAAGCCCCAAAGAAAAGCATAGCATTTCCGCAAGAGGAGACTAGAGCGTAAAACAAGTCCATCAATGCAGGTAACAAGTGCGGGTAATAAATGTAGAGTTTTAAGGCATTATTTAAGACCAATTTTTTAATGGGAGTAAAAGGGGGTTGAGCGGAGGGGGAAGTACCCCAGCCAGCGACTGACCGGTAAATAGATTTAATTATGCAAAATGCGAAACGAACCCATCGACACGCTGCCAAGTTCACTGAGGCGTTAAACATTGGCGGAAATCGGGCGAGAGAATCGATTGAACAGAAAGAGTCAGATACGAGGCGGATGGACGGACGAAGCTCACCCGCTTTATAAACAAATTGTACACTTTAAATGGAGCACCGAACCGATGGGTCTTTAATCCCCTGACGTTGTTATAAATATTTATTATATCATCCACCCATCCCTCATCCCTCATCCCTCATCCCCCATTCCGACCGCAGACAAAGTGCAAAAACTGAGGAGCCGTTGCAATTGCAATGGCCGTAATTAAAATGCATTATTAATGAAATGCAAATGTCGAGACATTAATGAAAATGAGAAGGCAGGCTAAGAAAGTGATTTGAGCACATGCGGAAGTGGGAATGCTCTCTATGGAGAATTTCTTTAAAACGAAAAAAATATTTTATATATTAGGTTAAGTGAATTAAATATAAATTTTGTACTGTGTCAATCCAAAAAAATTGAAGATACTATCGGCTATCGGCTTTAATACTACCAATATTTTCTACTACTACTATTTAAAGTGTAAAATCCCTTTCGTCGCACATACCCCTCGATGAAAGAGAACATCAGAGCGGCAGACAGTCCCTGTATATCCCCAAACCCATGAGAAAATCACACACTCAAAGCCACCAGCCCCTTGTGCACCTGTCGCGTGATTTACCACCCCTTTCCACACCTGTAGAGCCCCCGTTACTCAACGCTTTTGCTTCGTGCTATGGCGGCGCTTACCCCTTCGGCAATGTTGCCCTCGGCTCGAAGGTGACACTCAGGGCGGGCAGCCTAGACTTCGCTGGAACCATCGTCCTGATGGCCGTTAGGGGCATTATAGTATTAAAATAGCTCCTGCCTTCGTGGTCAATGTGGGGTTAAGCAACTTTTATAAGAAAGCTTCAAGTTGGAGGAATAAACTTATGGAGAAATATATATAATGTAAAGTTCTTAGTTCTTTGCCTGACTTCAGGGGCAATGCTAACTTTTTGGATGTATCTTATACAAATATTTTCACAAGGAATGAGTCATCTAAGTCAGGTGTTTATTGCACAATTTCCATGGATACCTGTGACACTTTTTACAAGCTGACAATTAATTCCTTCTCTCTTTTTGCCAGTGGCTGCATTTTAATTGTCACAGCAACAAGGACCAAAGAGCCATGACAATATCCATAAAAATTCTGACAACTAAGCCATAATCTGCAATGCCATTTCGTTTTTTCCCATTTGCTGATGGCATCCCATTGATCTTTGCCCTTTTTGCAGAGGGAATACAAGAGTTGTTCAAATGCAAAAAAAAATATAAAGGGAAAATAAATTGGTAGAGCAATTAGGCGGCTTCCTCTCTCTCTGCAATGGGCAACTTGAAATTGCAGCTTCCTCAATAATTCGTTGTTATAGCTGAGGCATCCAAAAGCTTCAGTTTTGCATTTTCCATCGCCCCCATCTCCATGTATTATGCAATTGCTTGCCATCTCCCTTGATTCCGCCTCCAGCAGAAACAATTCGTCCTCTTAATGAGCTTCCATTAAACTTAATTGCAATTGAAGTTCTGTTTGCTGTCCGTTTTGGAATGGGGAAGCTCAGTTTGCATTATGATTCCGACGTTGGCAAAGCGAAATCCAAACATTTCAGAGATATATACATATTTGTAGAGCCACCCAACAAGATTTTCCTCTTTGAATTCGCTTGCATTTCCTGTTTAATTGGGACTTGGTTGCTGAGTAAATGTTTTTTTAAATAAATTAAGAATAGCTTAGAACAGAAATCCGAGTTATTCTGTCCTTTAGTTTTTAAATATTTAGTTATAATTAAAGATCAAATTATTCAAGTTCTTAGCCTCCTAGAAAGCATAATGTTCTGTTTAAAGAGTATCTTTACAGTCTCAGAAATCGATGAAAAGCTCTCTACTCCTACATGATTGCAATTCCTATTGCAATGTCTGAGTGCCTTTGAAGTTTACCCCTCATATTGAAACATTATACATTCATTCCACATGCCGTTGCCATGTTGCATTTGCATACTTTCACTTGGTCATAGCCAATTTGATTTAATGGCCGAAGAGCCCGACTGCCACTGATTGCACTTCGCGTTGCCCTCTTAACCCCAAAAGAACGCTCCGCCAATGTAGAATAATTAAATTGTTCACTTCCTTCTTGCGGAGAGCGGGCACAATGAGTTCATTATGCGAATTCTAGCAAATACATATATATCATGCTTTTTATCTTGCGAAAATTCCCATTAATCAATTCTTTTGTTCTTAGAAATAACTAGGTGAACCTTTGTTTTAAATTATGTTGAAATCTAATTGCTCTCCCCACGACTAATAAAGGCTTAAGACAATGAAAAGGAAAACTTGTAAAGGCACAGAGAGATAAAAACATATACGAACTTGTAGAATTTTGTACCAAGCTTCATCTCTTTTTCTCTGTGTAATTTTTTTTTAATTCGGAAAAGGAAAACAATTAAATTTTCTTTGGTTTTGATGCCATTTTGCGCAATGCGAATTCACTTTGGTGACAACATAACCAGACTAACAACTTCAACTGCGGCTCGAGCACAATGAGAGTTCCGATCTAACCGACCAAACCAGACGCCGAGAATCTGGGGGGAAACAAGCCGCTTTTGTTTAACGCATGAGTTATTAATGAACATTAGCAGCATTTGATGTCGCATGGAATGGTAACAATAACGACACTCAACCGGAGAGTGCAGTCTTCCAAAGAGACGGAGGAGACACTCTAATGGAAGCCAGCCGGCAAGAGTCTGAAGTGGGTTTAAATCGGTTCAAGTTGCTGGAAGTGGAGCGGGTTCTTCTCTCCATTACCTTCACCCACCACCCAAGTTGCACCTCAAGTTGGCTTTAATTGAGAGGTTCTCGAGCAAAGTAAGTGCAAACTGCAGTATCAAATTTCAGGAATTTTCGGTTATTTAGCTAATTGTAGTAAGTAGTGCTTGTTTTGGTTACACAAAGTTTATCAAAGGCTACATTAAACATAATTAAATGGTCTTATTTATGGCTTGGTAGTTTAAGGTAATAAAGAATGTAATTTAAGCTCAAAGAAAACTTAAACTTTATTATAAATGAAACTGGTTACTGGCTGAATAATTTAATAATATAAACTAGCAAAAGTCTTTGGCTTTAATAAGGACTCGAAAAAGCCGTAGTCATTCTATAAAAAAATACTATTAAAATAAGATATTCCCAATAAAGTGGGCGAAAGTAAGGAAAGAAAAAGGCTCTTCAAGTGAAAAGTAAAAGTTTGTCATATATTTCTCCTACTGCTAATATTTTGTTAACCGAAATATAATATTTGATCAGCTGGTAAACTGGGTCTTTCTTGGGTTACTGGGTCTCTTAGTACTATTCAAACCCATTCACTTACAAAAAAGACCCCTCGTAGGAAGCAAAAAACAACGACAACTCCCGCTAGTTACCCAAGTGTAATGACTTCGACTCATAAATGGGCATATAGATCGACTGACAACCTGCTCAAGTGTCACACTTTTTATAATGGGTATTCGAAGAGTACTACTTGGGTTTATAAGATTTATAGCGGTAACTGTTTCCCTTAAAACTATGATCAAGTATACATTTATACAGATGTACATATATATATATATTATCAAAGAAATACAAAAAGAAATGTATGTGGATTTTAAATATTTTAAAATGATATCCAAAAGGATGAACTATTTTAGGATTTAAATTTATTTTATTTTAAGGTTCCATTGTACGTAACAAAAGATTATTACAAAAATATGTTCCTTAAAAAACCCCAAAAGGTTATTTCAAACAAATTTATAAAATATTACAAGTTTTAAGCAATATTTTCGATACCTTTTATGAGTTTTTTTATCCCTGGTGACTTAATGTAGCACCCCGCATTGTTTATTATCTTCACAGTAACGAGTATCCCACAGTCGAGGCACTCCATCCTACTCTAAAACTGCAACACTTTTTGTCATATATGGGCAGTGGGATATATCTTACAATAGGCCGACGACGGCGAGAGCATTGGGGTTAGGAAACCATTGCAAATAGCTGAAGACAGCACGCTACGTTCGGTGATTCAGTGATTTAGATAGATACTTCACAGGGAGCCGACCGAGCACAGAAAATGTGCAAATTAAAGTGACTGAGCGATAAGAAATGTAAATGTTGGTTTTCCTTTGCTTTTTGTTATGTCTGAAACCATCATTAGGTGTGGGGGCTCGGTGAAGATCTAACGCCGGTTTCGTGTCTGCTTTCATTAGAGGTATTGTTCTAATTTTTCTTACAGCTATTTGCCACTTGAATGTGGATTAATGGAACGGGGCGATAAGTTCAGGCCAAAATAATAAGAAATGTCTTGGTGAAATATATTTAAAAATATTTTCTGTAAAAGTTACAATGTATTTTATAACATATTTGTAGTCCCTAGCATAAATACTGCAGTTGCATCATTTCCCCAAGGTCCTGTTTTCCCTCTGAAATTCCAAATTCCGTCTAGCCCAATAAAACGAAATTTATGTTACTTCAAAAATTCATATTGCGGTCATCTGAGGAATTGCTTTATAAATAGCAATCCAGTAAAATATTTACAATTTCCCCGCACTGACCCAACATTTGCTGTAAGAATTGTTTGTTTTCCCAAAAGAACGCACACAAAATTGTTCCATTTGAGCGCAAACAAAAACAAGAGCCAAGTTCAAGAAGGGGGAAAACAATTGTGGAATACTTTTTGGAGAAGAATTAGCACATTAGCGCACTCGAGTGGAACCTTTAGAAGCGGAAATCCAGCAGCGCAAAAAGTGTCCATTAAAAACATGCATAAATGTATTAATTGTTGTACAAAAAGTTTGCTAAAATCTAGCCAATTTGGAGAGCTGTTTCCATGAAGATGCGGCTCAACTCTGGCTGAAATACAAAGCAAAAACCTAATTGATTCTGGGGGCCTTAGCAACCGGCGCCGATATGCTCGAGTGCTTCCTAATATTTTTTCAGCCATGTACAATGGACGAAGCTGAGCGTAAACATTTCAACAACTTTTTGCATATTTTTGTGGTGAGATACAGGAACAGTCGACGAAAAGATAGTCGAGCTCTGATTAATGTTTGGTTTTGGATTTTTCTTTACAATTGAAAGAAAATGAAAAGCTTCTTGGCTTTAATTGTTTTCCAATTCTTTATGAAAAGAATTCAAGACAAACAAATGTTTTCCAAAAACAATGGACTCCTACACAATTCACATCCAACCTCATGTTGTATGTTTTCTTCACCTTGCGGATGTTGCACACACATCGGACAACATAATTTGTGTTGTTGCCATCGCATTTCGGAAAATCCAAAAACAACAAAAAAAAACGAAACAAGTGTTTTCCAAAGCGTTGCGCTCCGTTTGGAAAAGCTGGCCGAGGTGGAGCTAATGCTGCGGCAACATTTTGCCGGCAGTCCTACTTTTAAATATAGAATTTGAACTAATTTCGCTTGTTTTGCTTTTTTGTTGCATTAGTCGGTCGGGATGGATGCTACCGATGATGTTTGCTGGCTGCTCTTTTCGGACACCAAAACTTTGCCTTTTTCCCATGGCGATACTTTTTTTTTATTCTTTTTGCCGGGCGAGCAAGAAAATCGGGCAAAAATAGAGTTTGGGCCTGCTCTGGGCCGAGTTCCGTTGAGTTAGTGCTGCGGATGGATGGGCCGCTGATGTCGGTTTTATAAATAAGTCTGTTGTGTGATTCATGAGTTGGAATTATTTGTCTGTGTGTATTGTAATATCAGGCAGGCATTGTGCCCCGCTTGTGGGCCAAGCAATTTTCCGTTTTATTTGAATAAGACGGAACATGTTGGCAGCAGTGGGGTCTGGCGAGTTGATGGGCGTCTAAGTGGCTGGCTGAAAATCGCTTTGAAGTCTATATGCCACAGATATGGTTATGGAGATATCATAGTGAGAAGAGTGGGCGTTTAAGTCTAATGGATTTTGGGGTGGGCGCACTTTGGTATAGAAAAAAAAAGTACATTTAAGGAATTACATATTAATTAAGGTATTATTTGCTTAAAGACTTGATTTCAGGGCAATGACTGTGGGGAGTAAATATCTATTGATAAGATAAAACAAGTACAAATAAGTTCCAGTAAAATACTTTATTTAAAAGCTGAAGATATTACATACAATAAAAACAAATTGGTTTTAAATCGGTTGTACAAAAAATAAATATTGTGAAAAGGTTCTACAAACACGTTCAATAATATTTAATAAAAAATATTTTATTAGTAGAGTTTAAAGAATAAAGATCATTATCTGTACAATTTCATTATTTGGTAAGTAATTTATGATTTAATTCTCAAGCCATCTACAAAATAAATCAATATCTTATGTAACTCATTGGTGGCCAACTTGAGGTAACCATGAATGACTATCACGATTCCCACACAGACAAGCACCACAAACTTGAAGCAACTTAGTTTTCCCTTTCCAGAGAACACCCATAGCGAAGCGAAATTTTCCCCAAACTTTGATGCTTTCACAACGCTTAAGAAAATCCGATGAAAAGGGGAAAACTGAAAATGCAACCAAATCACTTAAGCTCATTAGTTAATATCCAATTTATAAAGAAGCGAAAAGAGCAAAGACAAAAAAAAGTGAGAAACAATTAATCAAAAATCCAAAGTTAAAAAGAAACAGAAAGAAACTAGAAACAACAACATGCCGGGAAATTTCACCAACTTGTAAAACATTTTCCCCACCAAAGCCAAGTTAAGACGCCGGGAAGGCGACAAATTAAAATCGTCAGACGATTGCCACACACTCTGAATGAAAAAGGGGCAAAAGGCATGGGGAAAATTCCTGCAAACATTACGAAACGTGTGGGAAAAATCGAATACCAAAGATTTTTTGAGCAATCAAAATGTTGCCAAAGGCCTAAAGGAAAATGTTTTGCAGCAGCAAGAAATCAATATCCTACACAAGAAGTCGAGTGAGGGGAATAGGTGTTAAGGGGGTCAAACAGGGCGACAGATGTTGGGGGTTAAGTCTAGTGACTTTTGCTTGTTTGTTTCTACACAGACAGAAAATTAACAATTGAACTTAAAAGCTTTACATTTTAAGTAAACAAATGACTCAAAATAAATAGGTTTTTTTTTAAATATATCAAATAATTATTCAAATAATTGCCAGTAAAATATTTATTAATTGCTGATCTATATTTATGATTTTTTATCTTAAATATAACGCACTATATTTACTTAATGACTTGACGTAACTTTCTTTAATGCTCACGTGTCGTGGCAGTATTTTCAGGTATTTCGATTTGTTGATGTGCCTTGACAAATTCGTGATTTGTCGTCGGTTCCTGTGCGTTACTTCCTCCCTTTCCCCGACTATTTTCCTTTTTCTTCTCCCTGTCAATTTCCCACTTTGGTAGAAAGCACACACACACGTAATAATTTTCCATACGGAAGGCAATTTGTTTGCCACGCTCACGTTAATTTATGGTTTTGGAGGTATTTTTTCCACCAGCTTCTTCCCTCTCCCTAGTGCCGCGCTGTGTTTTTTTATGGTGGAACCTCAATTTGGGCTATATAGTATCAAATGATGATGTCGATGATGAGCAACGAATACCGCAGAGGAGCATTACTCAGCTGTTCATTCGCTGGCACTTAAAATGCCATCAAATGTCATTGGACACGTGGGACTGTTTTACACACGCCACCCGAGAAAGTGTATTTTCCTGCCTTCTAGGAGGAAAGGCCTCTGCAAAAATTGAGGTCAGCCGTTGCTAATTACACATTAATGTCCCCCCAGGCTGGCCTGGCCCACAAAATTCCCCAAGTAAACCCGGCAAAGTGTCACATATTTCAATTTAATTTGCAAAAGGTAGAATAGGGCAAATGTGCATTTATCTCAACAACAAATTGAATGCTGAAAGCTCATTGTGATTTATGTGTAATTAATTGATGTCAGTTTATACACACATTTGGCTTAGTTTGGATGAAAACTTAATTTAAGCCTGATTTGCAGAGTGTCTAGATTTAATCAGAAGTGATGTCTTGACTATAATAAATAAATGAACCATAAATAAATTAAAACAAAACAAATTATATTATTTAATATTATTAATATTTTGTGAATACGATAGTCTTGTGATTATTCATTATAAATAAATTTGAGAACAATAAATAACAACAATAAACTTTTGTGTTTTTTTAATGTTATCAAATTGTTATCTATTTACTGACTTTTAATCAAAGCCATCATAAATCTGACTGATATCTTTGGGATATCAACCACATGTTCATATGAAAACCTTTCTTTATATTTCCGCTGGAATTTTATCTTTGGCTCTTATCAAAACTTATCTAAAAATAAGTTAATCCTATTTAACTCTCTCTTTGTTAACGCAGCTTTGCCTAATCCAACCAAAAAACCGCATAATATTTTTTAAAGTTCTCTAAAATGCTGGCTGTCTGCAACCTTGTGTGAAAACTCCCCTGGGCTTTGCTCCAGTAGCTAATAAACAATTTTCTTTAGCTACTGGAAAACTTTTGCCACCGCCGCAAAAACCAACTTCATTACAATTTCAAATTTGCCGTTTCTTGCGCACTTAACTAAGCAGCCAAAACTTGTAAACTCCCCACCAGAACTCGTAATTACTCTAGCAAGGCGAAAACCAACAGGGGAAAAGTAGCTGAAGTAGAAGCTGAAGCTGAAAATTGGCATAAATTGTTAATGCAAATGCGTCAGTGGCTACCGCGAGAAATGCAAAATGTACGCTTGGAAAAATTCACAATGAGCTTGAATAAAAATTCTACGGGCGTTGCCTTCCCCCGAAGGGGAAATCCGATAAAATTGGAGCCAATGGAGGGGGCAGCTCAGCCCAGAATGAAATGAAATGCTTAATTGACGTCAAAATGCAACAAAAGCTTCGATTTGCATTCTGCAATTTCATTAATTTTGATTGACCGTTCGATACGATTCACGCTCGATTGAATTACATCATCATCAGGGGAGGAAAACCTTTGGCTGGGAACTCTGCTTGGTCTATTGGGAGGGAGTGTTCGTTCTGGTTTCAATATACATTGGCTAACAACTTTAGTGCTGACCCCAAACCCGTTGGCCAAATCTGCCGCAAGGCAGCAAACAGCAAACTCGTTCAATTAATAAAAATTCAGACCCCGGAGCGACCTCTGTCCGGAATCATCGGAATGGAAACCTCTTGAAAACAATATAAAAAGCTTATGCTTTGAAAAAACAAAAAATAAACCTTTACACACATTTTCAATGAAACTCGTTACAGCGCTAAAATGTAAATGTGACTGAGAGATTTATGGCGTTCCATTAGAATTGTGAGCCTCAGACATTTCTACCAATTTTTTTTGGGTCACTCCAAATCAGCTTTGCCATTTGTTAGTCTGGCGAAATATAAATGAAGTAAAGCGATTTCTTTGACATATTTCAGGCATTATAATTCCATAAGGAGCTTCATTTTCAAAGAGATTAATGAATATCTCGGAATAAAAAAGAACTTAAATATTTAATTAGATTTCGTTGATTATAGAAATTCAGTAAAAAGGTTAAATTTAAACCCAAATTAAAGCTTAAGTATTCCAAAATCAGGCAACCGAAATGTGGTACTTGTCAGTTAAAGAATGATTTATGGTCTTCGGGCTTGGTTCTTCCACATTTTGGCTACATTTCACACACAAAAGTGTCACTCATAAAAAGGCCAAAAAGAGGAGTTTGTATTTTTGGGGTCGTTGGGGTCACATGACGGCAACTTAACCGACCCATAAATTTTCCACCAAGCCCATAATCTGGATGCCCTCTCCCCCCAGCTTATGGAAATTTATTATTTTAGCCAAAAAAAAAAAAAACAAAAGCGTTACGAACAAGCTCGTAAATAACATCCGATCATTGATTAGCGCATAAATATACACACGGAACCTAATTGGCTGTACCCCGATCAACTTTTCGGCGCAAGTTCAGGGTCAGCAAATATGGTATTGTGTAAGAGCGACTCATTTGCATTTATCTAAATGGTTTTCTCAACTTTCCAGTTCGGGGGGACGCCGAGAAAACAAGTTGTCGAAAAGCGCTTTTGTTGGCATTTCACTTGGGCAAATTGCAAAGGCAACAAACGAGCAAGAGTTCAGCCGCATTTTCGCCGATTTTTGCTAAGGGATAAGTTTACACTTAAATTTGGTAAATTTACTCAACTAGTTTGTCGTTAAGTTTCGACATTTGCGGCAACAAAAGAAGGGAACTTTTACGGGTTATATTTAATTTTGTGAGGCAACGGAACAAGGCTTTCAATTAGTTTTGCTTGTTTTTGTTGCCAATCAAATATTTAACATTTAACACGGTTTGTGTTGTTCCCTTGGGTAACAAGTTTTCCGAGCTGAAAAAAGGGTATATTTTTCTGTTGAGCATATTTTTAAATATTTAAACAATTTTATTTGTTTATTTGCACAAGCGCAGTAAACAATTCCTCATCATTTATGCATACCTTTCAGCTCATAATATCCACAAACGTTTGATTCCATGCTGTGCAAATAATTTTCTTTTGTTCTTTTCGGGTTAAAAACGAAACTAAAATTTCAATAATAAAATTCATGCTCTATTTGGTGGCTTTTTTGTATAAACTTCAGGCTAGTTTTATTGCCATTTCCGCTTGGTTTCTCTGTTCTATGATTAAATGGTCTTTCTCATTTTGATGGCGAAACTTCCGTTCTCGAATTAAGAAATGAGCAATTATCTGCTATAAAAATTGTTCTTTGAATCGATAAAAATAATCTCAGACTTTAAAATAAATACTGGTTTCCGAACACATTAAAATTATTTAGCTTATACGATTTTAAACTGGATTTTCAAGAGTATCAAAATATTTATATCCACATTTGTTTTCTCGGCAGGCCTGTTAAGCCCAAAAAGGCATCTTCATTTCAGCTAATTTAATATTTATAAACATTTATTTGGCATTTTCATTAAGTATTTATGAATGGCCCAGCTACGCAAACCGAAAAATTGTTTATTAAAAAGGTAAACAAAGGTGGAAAGAGCCCACCGAAAGAGGCAAGGGTCAGTTGTTGCCTGCATTTTCTTTCTTTTCGCTGTAATTTATTTATTTTTTGTTCTCTTTGCCAAACTAGTTTGCTTTTTTTGTGTATCTTGTTACGGTTGCCGGCAAAATATTACATAATATTAAATAAACCGAGTAGTTAAAAGCTATGAAAAGCAAACTGGTTGCATTTTTAATTAAAAAACAGCGCGCTTTTATATATTTTTGTGGGCGTTCGGCGTGTTGACAGCCCCCATGGCACTTGTCACAATATTTGCCACCAGGCTTAAGCTCTCACTCTTTAAATGTCCGTCTGTCCGACTGTCTGTCTGTCTGATTTTATGATGGCTTGGAGTTAAAGTTGAGCCTGTGCCAATGGCTGGATCCACTTGCCAGATGGAAACGACTTTATTAGCGCTTTCCATGCCACTGACAATCAACGGCCAACAGCGTGAATCCAATTGAGTGTGATGGGCAACTTTTATTAATAACACCATGACATTTATGGTTTTTTTGTTTATCAGATAGCGAGAGGGAGAGGAGAGACAATCGGCGGCGTCATTAGAGTTAAACTACCATATCATTGCAAAAGGTCAAAGTCGTAAACACAATATAGACAGTTGTATTTGATGGATGCACGGTGAGAAATTGAATTGTGTATTTTAACGACAGTTCAACACGAGATTTAATTTATGCAGTAACCCAATTTGGAAATCGTTTTGAAGAGCTTGGAGTGGTATTTTGATCCAAGATTGGTTAAACCGTTTTATATCTTTTTAGATAAATAAACGTTTCATTGGTTTTAAAGCATTTCTAATAGGTAAGTAATCACCAAATATTTTATATTTAATTTTTCTCTTTGTGTAATTTATTAATCTTCTATATAGTATAGTCACCAACATCAAATTATCAACTGAAGAGGCACCGCAAGAAATAAGAAATCATAAGTCTCACATGCACGTGTTAATGAATCCGCTTACCAGGCAGAAATTGATTTTATGCTCAGCGGGGTCGGAGACCAGACTAAAGTACGATTTCCCTCCTATTTTATACCCCTCAAAAAACCTCCAAAAAATACGATCTACTCCAGAGGAAATGCTCCGTCTATTTCTGGTTGTAAAACCAATATTTGCATTTCAAGTTTCTTTAGATCCAAGACCGTAATTTTTTCGTGTGCTTCCCTTAATTGCTGGTATTTCTGTTGACCTTGTCCAAATTTATGATATTTTTTTTGGACTGGCTTTTGGCTGTTTGCTTTCTGCTTTTGCTTGTTTATCTACAAGTTACACGTTGTTCTCCCTGGCTGATAACATGTGTTCACCGATGGACACCCAAGACAGAGAGCTCTTAAATATAGCTTTGCTGGTCTTGAGTTATTTATTTCATTTTGTTTTTCGGTGTTTTTTGTTAGCCTTTTGAATCGAAAATGGATTGCAACTGAATTTGAGTGAATAAAAGGTTTTTATTTTGATATCTTTAAGTTGCTTATGTCTTTTTTTCTCGTGTTGCTCTGTAGTGTTCCTCTATAGATGACGAAATTTGTTTATGGCACGAACTCACTGTTTATACTGATATAGGTTTTTTTATTCATATGAAAGCTTTAGTGTATCATTTAAATAGATACAATATTTTAAAAACAAAATTAAAATCTAGGAAATTACTTAGTAATCACTTACTAAGCTTAGACAGTTCTATTTTAATGCGTAAAAGTTATACCTTAAATAAAGCTCTTAAAGTTCGATATGCGCCGCAGACAATTATCTCATTTGGTTAAAAACCAAACAGTATAATGACTAATACTAAACTGGCATTCAAAACAATTAAAGCAAAATTCATTCGCTTTTAAAATCAACTCCATTAGTATTCTCAATATCACATAATTCTCTCATAACGTGTAAACAATTCATGAATTTACGTAATTCCCAAGCAATTTTTGCATGCTAACTGCAGCAATTTGAAACAAAACCAAAGATACTTCCACACCTCGATATACCGACACACAAACGTGTATATATAGTAGATATATATATCTATATATTTGCATGCCAGTTGACTCAAATTAACTCGCTTTGAGCTTGAGCTTGGGCGTTTTTCACACACTCACGCTCCTCGGTATCGAGAGCCGAACAAAATACACACTTCAAGATACATTCACACTGCTTAGTTTGTTATTGCCGGCTCAGAAGATGAGAAATATATATATATTATATGTATATATTGTTACGAGTACTACAACAATATGCCTTGCGGCTTTGGCTTGCTGAAATCATAGACATCATCAAGCTTGGGTTTAAAATGAAGAAAACTCTTGGGTAGAAAAAGGTAACTAGCAAATACAAGTAAGTAATTCCCCGAATCGTGTCCAAGTCGAGATGAAAATCTCTCTTATCTTATGAATTTCTATGGGCGTTCGTCATGTAAATAAAAATACAGCGGAAAAAAGTTGATAATTTCAGAGACAAGCTTTTGGTTTGCCTTTGGTTTGTTAATTTCTGAGTGTCATTGTGTTGCGCTTTGTCTGTGATTTTTTCCCCCGCTATTTGGTTGCGGAAAATTTTGTAATTGCAAATGTTTTGCATGTTAACTGAACTGCGAAATAAGTAACAAAACAGGGAACTGGGAAATAATATATATATTTAAATGAAAAATTGTTCTGCGGAAAAGTTAAAGTTCAGAGGTATTTATTTGCTTATTTGTTTGTGTGACTTTGTTTCTAATTTGTTTAGTATGTATGTGTGTGTCTACAGAACTCAAATTATTATTTAAATAACCGCAAGCGATGACAAAACAGCGCTGCTGGAAATGCTGCGTAATTAGTATAAATATATATATTGTAATCTATATCATTGAGCATAGATTGTGGCAAAAATTAAACTTGAAATTAAAGCAAAGCACACGCAACGTTTCTCGATGTTTAATACACACGACACGAATCAAATAAATTAAGTAGTTTAGCGACTCTACCTTCCTTCTCTCTCCCATAAATCGCTTACTCTCAATCGCAATTAGTTAATGTTTATTAAGCTTTTAGGTATTCCCTCCCAAGTATTCAGGAAAATTAAGCATCTAATTAAGCTAATTCTGGGTGGGTCAATGTGCTACATTTGTTTGCACACACAAAAAAAGCAAAAAAAAAAAGGAAACATGACGTCAAAGACCCTGAACATTTCGATAGAGCAAATAAATTTGCACCTTTTCTGAGAAAGTTCAGAGGAAAATTACCCATCATTCACGCAGGCCTCATTTCTTTTATTTCCACAATTATTTATTTATTACCCGCTCATTCTTCATTGAATTTCAAATCGAATCGAAATGCTTGATGAATTATTTAGTGACTTGGGTGCAATCGTTATCTACTCGGCCGGCTGCCCCTGAACCCATTAAAAGGTGGCTAAGATTTCCACAAAGCAGGTGCGGGCCGGTGGTTGTCTGAATGTTTGAATGGCCACTAACAAACATTTGATTGGCCTATCGAAAAAGCCACCCAAAAGTGGAACACAAAAACAAACGTAAGAAATCCATCAAAAGAAACTGGTAATGATAAGGTGCGCCTGATAAGTCAGGTATTCTCTTTGCTGGCGCGATTAGAATGTGTGCAAAAGATATGCTGCTGAAGGCAAAAAGTAAAACTTTCGGTTATTGGAAGTTTAAGAATGCTCTGCTTGAAAATTAAGTATTAAAAATTATATTTTATTTTTAATTAACTTTTAAGTCATATAAGGCATTTAGGATCTTTAGTCAATGCTGCCTTTAGCGTTTCATTAAAAACAAAACCAAAGTTTATTGCAAACTTATGATGTAAATTAGCTTAATAAAACCAATAATGCAGACAAAGAAATTCTTATCGTTTGATTGGTTTAAGAATTAATATTTCATTAAATTTTGTTTCCCAACTTTAACGAATCCTAACTTGTTCCAAAGTTATTTAAAATATTTATTTTCTGTACAAACTTTTATAAACCTTAGTTCCAACTTGAAAGCCAGATTATCGAGTTCTGTTAGTCTGTCTATTCATTATTGATTTTGTTTTTTAATGCTGAAAGCCATACAAAAACTAGTAGAGAATTTCAAATCACAAAATTTCCTCACATAAATAGTTTTAACAATTTTTTGAGAAACACATATAAAGCAAAAATAAATATTTATGTCTGCAACTTCAAATTTTTTCAGACAGATAGTGCAACGCCTTACAAACACAAGACTATTAATGTACAAAAAAACTTAATGGAGCACTTAAAACTTTACAGATTTTAAGTGGAATAAATGAATTTTTTATGACTTTCTATAGGTACAGAAGCTCAAAGAAAACACATTATATTTCCACTGACAATTATAATATTGTTTCTTATCTGTACTACAACTTTGTCCGAAATATATAGAAGAGTCTTTGTTTAAGAATTGTTGAAATCAAAATAAACAAAATAAGACAATATTTTTGCACATCAAATATGTAATACCTCATCTCGGTTCTTTTAGAAATTCAATAGCATCTGATCAGTGATCACTTACCGACTGGCGAGGGTCGACTGCAGTCTCTTGGCGGGCGACGATGTGGTTGTGGTGGGTGAGTTGGGCAACTTGCCGGCACGCGACCCACTGCCAACAGAGCCTTTATCCAGTGGCTGCCGCGTTGGCGGGGTCGAGTGCGGCGTGGCGGTGGCGGCCTTGGCGGCTGAGGGGCTACTGCTGCTCGATCGCTTGACCAGGAGCACTTTGGGCGGCACTTTGGGCGTGGCCGAGGGCGAACGCCGGGCACTGGCACTCACATTGCTAGGACTGGCGCGCGAGCTCGCAACGGAAGCGGAAACGGAAACGGACACGGAACCCGAACCCGAGGCCGAAGCGGAAACCGAACTCGAACCCGGTGACATGACCCGAGTGCTGGACACCTTTGACTTCACATCGTTGTAGTTGGTCTTGATCAGAGACTTGTTGCTGGCAATTTTATTCATCACGGCATCCCATTTGTTGGGCGTGTGCTGCTTACGATTCAGCGGTGATTTTGGCGATTTCAAACCGCGCGATTTGCTAAGGCTTTTGCTGCCCGATTTGCAGGATTTCGGTGAGGCGATCGAAGAGTTCGAGGAAACCGAACCGCGGAAATTCTCCACCGTACAGAGCGACGACAGCGAAGCGTGTGGACGCGGCGAGGTTGAATTTTGAACTGAAGCCGCTGCCGGAGATCGGCCAGCACTAGCCGACGCCGGCGTCGCTGTTGCTGGGAAAGCTTCGTCGCAAAAGCTTCGCGCGCTGCCGCCGTCGACGCTGCAGTAGGAGGTGCGATTGGAGAGCGTGGTGGCCGCCGAGGAGGAAGAGAGACAGCTGCTCGGTGGACGCTGCTGCGGCGCCAGCTGATTCTGCTGGGAGCTATTGGGAGTGGGCTGACCTTGACCTATGATGAAGAAACGGTTTTAAGAATTGAAATAAAAAACAAATACAAAAATTATATTACCTTTTCGCATGGTCTGCGTGGAGTCATCCGGCGACATATCCACATCCACATCCACCTCCAGCTCCGGCTGGCGCATCTCCTCGTCACAGCGGTTCTCCACGTCCGTGAATATGCCCGAGGACTCCATGCACGAGTCCTCCATCTGGGGCACCGAGGCACTCGGCTGCATCATATCGGGCCCATAGAGCTGGCCATCAATAACCTGGGCCCGCCGATCGCCCCGATGCAGCACGTCATCCGCATCGGATTCGGTAAAGAAGTCCGAGTCTGTCATTGGGTCCTGACGCCGCAAAGGCGCCGGATTCGGAGGTGGAAAGCTGGGCTGCCGGCTGACGCGACCCAAGTGGGGTCCATTGCTGGGCGAGTGATCACAGGCTCCTCGGGAGGCGGGTCGCGACATCTCGCCGTCGCCCTGGTAGCCAGTGTCCAAGCTGGTTACACTGGTCACGCTGGTAATGAAGCTATTACTCAGCTTGGCCTGCTGCGAGGCAGCTGTCACCTGGTTCTGCGACGCCTCCACCTGCTTGACAATCTCCGACTTGATCTCGATGGGATCCAGAGGTAGCTCCTCGGGCGAGGGAGTCTGCTCCATACGCAGCTGCATGAGATTCGGGTGATGCATTCTGATCAGTTCCAGGTTTTGCATAAGGTTGTTGTGGGGCGAGTCGAGGAAGTCCTTCATCTGATCGGGCGTAAGGATGCCCAGGCTCTCATCCAGATCAAAGGAGCTCTGCTTCTTCAGGAGTTGCTGCTGCAATTGCTGCAGTTGGGTGGAGGAGGAGAACGAGTTGTCCACCAGCTCAATGGAACAATCCAGCGTTGTATCCGGCAGATCCAAACCGAAACTGTAGCGGGTTCTGCCCCGACCCGCATTGGATATCAGAGTATTATCGAGGGCATGACCATCCATGGCTATATCTCCGTCTGGAGTTCGAGTGGGCAAAACTAAAGCACTTTGTGCTTGCTTCAAAAGGGGTGACAGCAGGTGGACAGGCTGCGGAGTTGCTTGTCCCATCATTCGCATTCCATGCGGCGTTGTTGTGGCGGATTGTGGGGACAGGCAGAGGAGCGGGTGCTGTGGTATCGATCTGCGTCCGGACTGGAGATGAGTCCTGTTCGGATTTCCCCGCTCCAATTCCTGTGTCAAATTCAGCAGCTGTATATGCCTCGGCGATGGCAGGCCACTGATGTCCAGCAACCTCTCCGTATTGAGGGTGGAGTTTAATGGCAGCTTCATGTTGGCCTTATCGGGCGCCAAAGCGGTCAACGTCACGTCCAGCGTGTCGTCCATTTCTTGGTGCATTGCCTCGTCCTCACAGGTGGCACCCTTGGAGCTCAGGGTGTCCAGGCCGGATGGCATCGATATGTGCTCTAGCAACGGCAACTGATCCATGCTCTGGGTTAGGTTCGCTCCATGGTGGATAACCTTGGTGTAGTCACCAGGTTCATTGACGCTTTTGGTTAGATTTCCCCCACGAGCACTCGAAACTTTCGTTGGATTAACTCTATTTTCAATGGTTTTATTTGGATTCAATCCAGCATCGATCGTTTGGGTGAGATTTTGTCCTCCACTCATTATTTTGGTGAGATTTCCAGCTCTATCATCCATACTTTTAGTGAGATTTGCTCCACTTTCAATGATTTTAGTAGAGTTTACTGCTCTCTCGAAAGTTTTTGTTTGATTAAATTCTCGATCAATCGATTTTGTGAGATTTCCAAACGTTTTGGTGATGTTCCCGAGACTCTCCAAGGTCTTGGTAGTGTTTCCAATTCCCTCAACAACTTTTGTTACATTTCCCACAGGCGAACTATTTCCAGCCATGGTTCTAGTTAGATCCTTGGCCTGAATCACTGGCATTGTTCTGCCCATCATCCCCGATGAGTTTATGGAGTGTGTGGCATTATTTTGAGTTATCTCCAGACTGGCTCTTATCTCGTGGGTGGTGTCCATTGAGCTTATCTTCCTCAAAGTCGACTTTGCCGTGTGATTTATCCCACCGATTTGGTTTGGCTTTCGGATTTGAGTGATGTCCGCCAGGGGAGAGTTTTTAGTCCTGGGAGTTTCCTCCATTATTCTCGTGCCATCTCTGACCAACACTTTGGATTCATCCATATCTGGCGAGTCCAAGTCCATGGTTCGAGCAAAAGTGCTTCCCAATTTCTGGCGATTAGTTTGCTCCTCATCCTCGCAGACAAAGGTATCGGATCTCAGGAGTGGCATGGGTGTACTGCTGGTAAACTGATCATTCGTGAGCATTCCACGTTGCTTCCCCGCCGGCAGGGGAGTCACTGGCAAAGAGCTCGTCATCTCCGTGGGTTCGGACATCATGCGAGCTGACTTAGGACTAAAGTACTTCTTCAGGACGGTGGTGGTCCTCTTGCTCAGCAAACTCACTGCATTATTTATTCTCTCCCCGCTGGCGCTCTTCTTCAAGCTGCTGCCCAAATCCCGCAGAGCGGCCGAGGATGGTGCATATGAGCTAGCAGGACGCGGCTTGGCAGGATCACCGGGTGCCTGAAAAACCTGTGTGGCCTTGGGCGCACTTATCGGTGGTCGGATGTGCTGAGTGGTGGTAGTGCTGCTGCTGTTGGTTGCTCTGTTGGCGGTGGTAAAAGCACTGCTGGGCAGGCCAAAGTTACTTGGCTTGGGAACCCGCGAGATGCCGTCCAGACGGGGAATGCGAGATGAGGCTGGATCCTGCAAGGACATGTGCAAAAAACGAGGAATTTAATTAAGTTTTAAATCATATCATTAAAATTTCAATATTACACTTTAAAAAAATAGTAATTCACATATTTTTCAAGCACTATAATCTTTGAAATATTTATTTGTTAGAATTTCTTTTCTTACTTAAAATGGCAAGTGTCGAGTAATTAAATCTAAATCTAATCTATCTGAGAAATAGTACATAACTTCCAAGGTAATTTTTTCGGGTGTAAATTCACAATTTCTGTGGCGCCACCAAGCTCCATCCTGCCATCCGCATCCTGCACGTGCTCAGACTTTTTGGCAGCTTGGCCAGTATGGTGCGAAGTAGTTCAGTGGGGCGTTTCCACTTGGCACCAGTTCAACGCACTTTACAGCAGTATCAGACGCCACCCTTATTCCATCCCTTTGCTGATGTCATCGAAGCTTCTGGGGCGACTCTGCTTTCCTTTCAACCCCTCTCAGAGCTAATTGCAGTTTAATCAAATCCCGAAAACAAAAAAGGAAAAAGGAGTAACGACTTTATGGCACCGCTGAACTGTTGATAGTGAATGGGAGGAGTGAAGTAAACGTGTCGCAGCCATAATGAATTTATAGCAGAATGGGAGACATTATCGCACAGCCAGCTAATTATGCACGTACACGGACACAAGCTGCCGGAATAACGAAAAAGAGGGTGGAACTTTGCGGTGCGTAATAGAAAAATAATGCCACTGATGGAACGGGAGAGCTATAGAAAGGCTCCAAATTTTCATTATGGGATTAACGCGCAAAGACCTGGATGTTGGGTAAACTAGTTAAGGGAAATGCTAAGTTTATTACGTTGCTAAAGCGGGGATACCTGATACGGGTGGATTAAGATAATAAGGTAATAAGTAAGGCATGCTTGAATTTATATCAATACATTTTAATTTAAGTATTGTATAATGAGTTTATATATATAGTTTGTATTTAGCACAAATAACCATATGTTATGAGACTGTATATTCTTTGGTTCATATCCGGCTCGAAGGATCTATGATCGTGCTAGGGAAAAAGCCGTAAAGATTAGTGGAGATGAATATATAAATATTTATCAGGGGGTGGGGTCCAAAC
Source organism: Drosophila ogumai (assembly GCA_018904815.1). Classification (NCBI taxonomy): domain Eukaryota; kingdom Metazoa; phylum Arthropoda; class Insecta; order Diptera; family Drosophilidae; genus Drosophila; species Drosophila ogumai. The sequence goes on along the minus strand of JAEIIJ010013805.1, from coordinate 16,227 downwards.
CCCTTTGTATTTTAAACATTTTCAGAGCCTTATAAAACTTTTAAGTATTCAAAAGAATCACATTTCAACAGCTTTCGCTTCCCTTTCTCAAATCAAGTCTAAAATAATTTGTTTTCTGTCAAAATCGGATTTCTTTAAGCGGGAAAACTTTTCAAAAAAGCAATTTAAATCTGGTACGTATCATCGGCACCATCAGCAGCTTGAAAAGTTGGTTTAATGTGCTAAATGCTTGGCAAACAAGCCCGACCGCACCAACTTTGCCATCGTTTAGACAGACAAGCCAAAAGTTTCCTCATCTTCTGCGTGGATCCCTATTTTTCGGGGACTTTGGGGACTACACAATTCGCTACATGCCACAATATGAAATGCACTCGATGTCAGTTTACACAGGCGGACTTAATCGAAAATGCAATTTCAACAGACAAGTTAAACAAGCGCCGAAAACTGCCTCCTGTGTCCCGAACTTTTCCGATTCGTGGATGGGGATTTCAGGGGGCTTGAGATGGGGATGCGATTGTGGTGGAGGCCACACCCAGCTCCATCTAATGTCCTTGAACTTTTTCGCGTGAAAGTTTTCGCCATGCCGAAAAACCCCGCCCAATGAAAAATCCAAGCGATTGTTATCAAGTGCAAAATGCACAAAAGTTTACGCCAAAGGCGAAGGGGCAGCACAAACTGCTCGTTTCTCAGCCAGAGCTCCGCCATATGTGGCCATAATTATTCGAATATGGCACGATAACTGTGGAGCTGCAGCAGCTGCTCCTTCTGGGAAATTAAATGTTATCGATAGCCGCGCCGGGGGAATTTACATAATAGCCTTTTGCCAGTGCAACACGAGCTGTGTCCTTGGGGCATGCGTGTGCAGGATAATGAAGCAAACAGTTCTGATTCAGCGGTAAATTATGGGGCTTTACCTGACCGAGCAATTCAAGCGAAAGCACCATAGGGTAATCCTGTAGGATTCTCTGGAAATTTCCATTCGACTGATTGTGGTATTACGCATTTTAAACTGTGTTTAATTTTGAGGTGAAACATAATTTGTATGGTTATTTTTGAATGTATAATACATATATATATTTAATAGAAGAAAATGCTGCTTTCGCGTTGATCACATAAGAAAAGGTAAATATATCCTTTTGAACTTTATTTTAAACTTAAAAACTAGTTACTTTTCTTTTGTAAAACCCCTTTAAAATGTCACCTTGCTTGGCGCCAAGGCACTAAATATTTGTCACAATATATGTACTTTCTGTATTTACTAGCGACAATCGCAAGGATAAAGGGACACCACGTAAAAGGGACACGCACCGCTTGAAATACAAATAAATACTGTCACAACAAAGTGACGGAAGGCGACCCAATGAATGCCCGCACAGCTGACTGCGGAAGCCGGCACAGGGTATTGAGGCACCCGGGATATAAGGGGGTGGATTCAGGACTCTCAGAGTGGAGGACCTGCCACCACCAAACCGCTTGGCAGTGGCAGTCACGGCACCACCAGCTGCATGTGGGTTAAGCGCAAACGCATGTCCCGCTAGCCAGGACAAGTCAGCGGAAGTGCGGGGCGGAACTAAATAAAAATTTATCGATTTCCATGGGAGAAATATAATATAATATAATATAATAATGCCATTCTGCCCCCACCTCCCTGTCGACCATAAAAACTTGCTTTTTTTTATCGATATTAATAGCGTCTAACGTGGGGCAGATTGGCTTCGAACAGTGCATAAAATGCCAAGAATTGTGGGTGTGCGGTGTGTGTGTATAGCTAATGCATGAATAATTTGCATTGCCAACTTGGGGCACCCCCTTTGCTGCAACCCAAAGCCCTTTCTCGAATCAATAGTGATTTGCCGAGGTTATGAAAAGCCAAGTAAAGAGTGGAAAAAGAAATAGGGAAAATAATGTTGGAATGGTTTAACATTGATTGAATGATTTGCTTGTTCCTCAATCGCTTGGAAGGAAAGTTGCTTGGATTGCCCTTGTCGGCTTTTCCATTCGATATGCAAATTACAATAAAAAAGTTGACCCAGTAAAATGGGGGAAATGATGGGTACAATTCTGGGTATTAAATTTTACAAAATAGCAATAGTTGTTTTAAGCCTACTTAGCAACATGCAAAAAAGTCTGAAAAATTAAACTGATGAGATTTATTGAAAGAGATATAGTTATATAGTCAAATTTAATATATCGACAATCTATGTACCAACAATAATCATAAAAATGTAATTAAACTATTAGTAATTAATTTCTGTTTTCTCTTTTTTGTTTTTATATTGTTGTAGATATTTAACATATCGATTTATCGTACATATATAGTTTATACTTTAAAAATAGTGGCTTATATATAAACTTTCAAAAATCGAAGTTGTGTGGCCTTTAAGTTTGTTTATTTTGATGCTAATTAACTAATATATTATCTTGTTTCTACTACATTTCCCACAACCTTTTGATTATGAAATTTCTAATCAATAAAATGAAATGAACTTTCAAAAGGTTATGCTTTCCATTAACAAATTGCCTTGCCATAAAGTATACCTATTTTCCGCAAAATTTAATGCCAAAATGCTCCCTTGTTTGCGTGCACTTTGGAAGTGTAAACATTTTCCTAGTAAATGTATTCACTTGCAACCAAACTTAACTCCCGGCTGATAAGAGCCTGTATGTATAATACTCTTCGTTAAAAATCAACACAAAGTTCGTCTGCTCAAGAAACAAAACTTATCCGCCCACACATATTGGGTTTCCGAAAACACATACTGTGCACATAGTTACCACCCCTTGCTTTTCTATAAACCAAACTACTCTACACTAATGACTTTTTACCATCCACCTACATTATTATTATACGGGATCCGAACAGCTCAATCGAGTTAGCTCGCCTCGTGGCTGCTTTCCTCCTGGATATTTTACAACGGAGGGACTACAAAACATTTTCACAAGCCATTAGCTCGTTTCCATCAAGAACACTAAGCGGTTTATCTCGTGCAGGACAGCAAACTGGGAAGGCAGCTAGCAGAGCAGGGACAACGATGAGAGTGGCAAACATTTGCAATTAGATGGGGAAAAACCAGTCCAATGTACTTTGCATACTTTGCTGAGCAATAATAAAAGCAGGCAATCTGGGGGAAAAGAAAAACGGCGCATCTGCAGGCCATTTTTGCAGCATACTTTTATGCGATGCGGCAGCGGCAGTGCCAATAAATTCCCAAATGTCGGCGAAATAACATTTTTAATATCCCTGGCAATGTGTGACACAAGCTGCAACTTGTTCTAGGCCATCATTTGTTGTTTATGATTTTTCTCCGTTTGTGATTTTCCTCTTTTTTTCCAGACGGCGGCGACGCAGGCATGCGTAAAATTAAATCATTTTTATAGTGCTCAGCCGCTTGCTTCGCTGTCAGCCAGACAATTAATGTTCCAGTCAAGCTCTATATATTTCGCACTAGACAATGTCCGGCTGCCTGTATCCGGGGACCGGAATCAAATTTATGTGCATCTTGACTAGTTTTAAGTGGCAGCAGCAGTTAAGGCCGAGGAACACATGCTGAGATCTCGGAGGAAGCAGAGGGCCTGCTCGGAATGCCAAGGAGTTTCTCAGGAATTAAAGTTGCAAATCAGCAAAAAGTTTAAGGAAAAAAAGATGCATACTCTCAGGCTTTGATTAAAAACACCCTGGAGAAGAAGTCTTAGCCGACACAAAGGTCACAACAAAAGGACTAAGAGAAGAAAAGCCCGCAGTTGTCGCATTTTAATTTGTTTTCGTGTAAACATGGCTAAGAGAAGCGAAAATGTCTCAAGTCCTGTGACAGAGACCAGTTTTTTACGACTCGTGTGCAAGAATTTTGATTGTGCGTGCTCGCTCAGGACTTTACGATTCATTTAATGTTGTAATTAAGTTTTGACGACATAAGGCCCCCAATTAATGTGCCTTATGAGGGGAATCACACGTGGCTAAGCTGCTTAAAATTTATAAGACTTCCGAGTAAGAGGATTAAAAATGGATTTCATGGAATGGAATTAAGAGAACTTTGCTGGGTATAATTACTGAACAAAGATAAATTGAACAACATTTATTGTGGGAATGCATTCGACAAAGAGTTTAAATATATTTGAAACACATTCCCAGACAAGTTAACTTAACAACTTCACCCAATTCTGCGTTTCTTCACAGCATCTCTGAACCAAAACGAGGCGCACAGAGACCTTCTAAGAAAAATAAGCGTCTATTTGGTATGTAACAAGCATTTGGGCATAATTTATTATGCTCCAGGGAACACGAGCAGACCAAAGAAAGGACTATCCACAGACGACGACGACATTTATCAAGTGTGCAACTCGAGCGAGACTTTCGGTCTCTATACATACATATTCTTCTGTACTTTCCTTGGCATTGCAAAGTTTATGCAATCCACCAAAGAAGAAAGAAGGGAATCAATTTTTTGTTGGGCAACGCAAATTTAAAATGTAAATCGGTGGCTGCAACACGAGTTGTTATGCCCCACGGCCTTTCCATGGAGCACATCTATTCTGAGTCGATGCTCCGTGTGCCATCTTCATTACATACGCCATCAACATTTCGTGCCTTCATTTTCGTCCCCAATCAATTTTGTAAATTGCATTCCACTATTGATTTGAAAGCAGGTTGTTTCCTTCAACCACCGCTCCCACTATCCCCCAGCCAACTTCTATGCATTTTGAATAAGATGAGAAATATTGCCGGACTGTTGCCTTTGCTGCTACTGGACAGGTGCAACACGGCGTGTGCGCAATTTGTTGTGGTCAATGGTGGAGAGGAGGGAAAGAGTTGGGGCCCAAGAAACCCGAGAACGGTTAATGGAATTGCAGCCATGTAAACTGAATGTCGAACGAACAACACATCCATCAAGGTCGGTGGCTTCCTATTATATAAATTGCTCTTGCTGGCATACATTTTGTTAATTTATGTAAATACAAGAGATCGATCCTGGGACAGACAATTTAATTTTGAAAGTAGCTCCTAGTATTTGTATAATAAATTTAATTTTCTATTGCAACATAGCTGTTTGATTTATATTTAGCTTGGTAAATTATATAATATATTTTGTATGAAATATGCATAAAAAATCTTCCCCAAATTAAATAAATCACTAATTAATTTAATTAGAAAAAAACACAAATCGCCCTAATCAGGATTTGTCATTTATGAAATCACAATTTATTTAATCACAATTTTAAAAAGACACTTATAATTTTATTTTAAATATTAATTTGAATAATTAGACAACACTTTTAACCCATCTTTGACAGCCATTATGCTAATAATCCCATTAGAAATAGATTACTATTCAGACGGAATATTCAATACTCCCACTAAAATGTTTCCATGACCGCAATTATTTAAAATTTACCAACCACACAAGTGAACAGAAAAAGTTTAAAAAAAATAAATAAAACCGGCGACATTTTCCGAAAGAATCGTTGACAATAATGAAGCTGATGAACATTTTGCGGTTGTGTTTATTACCATTGTTGTTGCGTTAGTTATTCTAGCATTGCTCCGGGTGCATTTAGGCCAGTCTGAAACCGTTTGCGTCATTGTTCAGTTTTAGTTTTCTGCGGTCTGTCTGAAATTGTCGTAATGCATTTACGGACATCACGCACACTCACACATGTGGCTCCGATGCGGTTTTGTCTCTGGAAATGTTGACTGCAAACTGTAAACAAGTCTCATGCAGCCCTGCCCTATGGTCTTTCTCGATGGTTCTTATTAAAGAACAATAGAAGCATTAAATTTTATTTAAGTTTGGAAATAGTGTAGGAATTTAGGTAAAAGTTGACATAGTTCAGTCTAAAAAATATATAATATATTTTCTTTAATCTTTGTTACAAATTGTTTCCATGTTTCGTTGCATATTCCCCCGTCGTAACAATAAATTACCATTCTTCGACATTATTAGCCCCTAACTAGTTACGTTACTCATACGCTGCGTGGTCACGTTTTAGCCTAAGCACTGTGTTACGCTTTCGCTGCATTTTAGCTAACACTTTCTTGCTGTCTTTGCCAAAACTCGTTAGCCTTGTCTAGTGCCAAAATAAAATGACAATGTTTTCCATGCGCGCAAAACTCATATCGTCGTAAATCATTTTCGTTTTTCTGTTTTTCGTGTTGGCAAAGGTAAACAATGTCACATAGAAGCCCGCACTTGTCTGTCAGCAGACGAAAAGAGAGTGGGACAGGGAGAAGGGAGCCGTACGGGAGATATATATCTCCTCGAGTTTCTTTTTGCCCCAAACTTTGACAGTTACATGTGCGCTGCACCACTGCAGAATGACAAACGAAAAGGGGGAACAAAAAATTGCAGTGAGTGAGCAAAAATATTATCTCTGATGTTCCGGGAAATGAATTCTCTTTAATTTAATTTTATATTATAAATTTTAAGTATGTTCTTGGATTTAGTTTCTAAATCAGTAAAGTTATAGGATTGAATTTAATTAAATAATTTTATTTATTATTTCGCGAATGTGTAATTTGGAACTTGTTAGTTTTTCGCCCTTTTCATTTCGATTTCTCTCTCTCTGCTTGGATTCGTGCACTTTCCCCCCTATATAAGTGTGTATGTGTCAGGCTGACGCTTCTTTTTCGTCTCTTTCTGTACGTGGCAGCACAAATTCGGATGGTTGGGGGGGATTTGGGTCAACTATCGACTGCAATTTGAGCCTTTCAAACTGTCACCGGCACAAAGCCGTGGAAAAAAAAAAGAAAACTAAAAAAAAATGGACGCAACCAGAGTAAAAGTTGTGGAAAGTGTGACAGCAAGTCATTGCAAATGGACATTTGCCGGCTCCGCTGAGAATCCTCTCAAGTGCTCTGGAAATTTGATTTCAATTTCCATATGATTTTGATTTGGGCACAGGAGTAGAGCCGAGAGCCAGATTTGAAAAATTATGCAAATGAGAAATAGTTTTTTACACAGTCAACGAAATGGCTTTTCCCCTGGGTGGTGGCTTTTTACGGATTGCTGCTTACTGATTGCAAGGCAAATATATTTGAAAAGTATCTGAATTTTGAATAGAAAAATCTGTAAAAATATAAAGTAAATGTTTAAAAGGAGGGATAAGAAATCCCTGACAAAAAAATATTTTCTCTTTAGTTTCCCTGACAATTAAGTGTAAAATTCTTTCCATTACCGAAACAAATTCCCAAACAATAATTATCTGCATTATCATCTCCCCCATGAACCCTGCGAGATTTGAAAACAAAAACTTGTTTTGCTGTTTCATCGATGACTTGTTTTTGCAACTCTTTAATTTGCACTTGACTGCAGTGAAAATTGTAGATTCTTCTTAAAAAAAATGTATACATTTATTTTTCCCTCTGCTTTCTTAGTTGCCGCATTGCAAATTCAGCTCACATAGTTTTCACTTTGAACTTTTGGCTGGGAAAACTTTTCCCGCACTGCAATCGCAGCTGGGCAGGGGGGGCAAAAAAATAAAGATGCAGAAAGGATGCTGCAGGGAGAGATGTTTGACTTTTGACCTAAGCTAAAAATTCGCAGATCAGCCGCTCAACTATGTTGCCATAGATAAACCCTGGCTGGCAGTGCTTAAATAGTTGCGTTACAGTTTCCACTAAAGCTCCTTTCTGCTGAAACGTGTATTAAAAATTAACCAAGTTAATAGAGCACTCGGGAGTCAGTCGAGCGATTTCGCATAAATAACATTTTCTCCCTCTCAATTTGTTGTGTGTGTTTTCATGCTTGCTCAAAAGTTAGCGTACAAATTTCCCTCAATTTTATCTTTTTTCTGTACATTTTGTTTAGCCCTTGGCATATGCTTTGCATAGTTTCTTGTGAAGGTCGGCGGGATTTTTGTCGTCAGTGTTTGAGTGCAGGATGCAGGATGTGCGCTATAGACACGCACAAACACACAGTCATAGTCACAGGGCCATGCCAACAGTCAAACGCTTTGTAAACCTTTCATCTTTCTACCTTGCTTCGGTTTGCTCTTTGTCTTTCCTTCTTCCCTCCTTCTCCCTGCCTCTTCGTTGGTCCTTTTCAATTATGCTGCTCGAATGAAGCGAAGGAACAGCAACAAAAAATGGAAACAAGGACGAAGGTCGCATGAGATGCTCGCAAAAGTATGCTACATATTTAATGGCTGGCTTAAAATCCTTTAGTGCGTCTGAAAACATCAAATTTTAACTGGCTTAGCAATGCAAACAAAGAAATTTGCAATAAGCCAATGAAACAAATGCAAGCATAAGTTAAATAGATAGTCCAAAGGTATTTCAAAGCAGTTTTATGGTATTTAAAATTGATTGTTATTTATTTTGGTTTTAAGCGTTTAATTGAACTAAATGAATTCAATATAAAATACTTGATAATCCATAAATCCTCCGATAATTTTCAGGTATGTTATAGCAAGTCTTATTAAATAAAAGATAAAAAGGAAATTAATTCTTTAATAAAAATTAAGCTATAAATATTTTAAAAATTTGTTTGCCTAATACTACTGATACTAAATAAAATGTATAAATACAAATCCATTTTGTGCTACAAATCATCAGGCAATGTCTCTTAGCCACATTCCCAACTATAAATAATAACACTTAAAATCCTAAATCAATTTCCTGGAGCTTCTCTTGACATCTTTAATTAATAAAACTCACTGTCGTGACCAAGGACATTCAAATTAAGCCGTCATTCGAGGTGATGTCATCACCTAAATCGCTCCAAACTCCACACAGAGTTGACTAACCTCAAACTGTGCTACATGTTTATTTTTTCTGCCATCATACACATGTAGTACCTCCGTACATTCATATATAATTTGCAGGCACAGTCTATTAAATGCACCCAAGTTGTGTCAGCAGCACCTCAGGTGTGTTGAGCATTCACGCACACACGCTCGCACACTCATATACAATTTATAAACATTTGTTGTCGCGTCTAACGGCTCGTATGAAATGTGATGTTGCACCAACCACCCAAGCAAAGGGAGACTCACTATGCCGGGCGCCACCTGGCGTGCAAGTCATTAAGTGAGCTTGTTTTTGTGCTGATTTTTCTCGTTGTTTTCAGGCAAGAGGCCATAAAAGCGCTGGGGCCACGCACACGGGCGCACATAATTATAATGGGCATTAAAACGGACGCCTGTGGCCTAACCATGAGTTTGTCTTCTTCCCCGACATGCTCCCTTAATGCTAACCACCTTCCACATCTTACCACCACACCCGCACACCTCTGTCATTTTCATTTCCCATTTCCCTGGCACTGAGTGCTTTATGGCGCAACTGGTGAGAAGTTTTCGCATAGCGTAATATTTAACTCGGAATTCCAGGACTAAACTCAACACACAAAATGTCTGCTAGAGACAATCTCGACTCCCAGTGGCGAAATTTCATTTTCTTGCGGGTTACAAGGTATTTAAAACAATGTTTTTCCTGGCACCCTGAAGTGAGCTTAAGAAAAGCGTGAGAAACTTGGGGAAATATAATTTTTAGTTTAAGATAATATAGTGAATGTAATTTTGTTATAGAATTTTTGTAATATAAAAGAGAGTAGAAAGAAGTATTTTATTTCAAAGATCTTTACTGGGGTTTTTGCGTAAAGTTTCATAATGGAAAAGTTTTCTTGTAGTCTTATTATTATATAAGAAATATTTTAAAACTCTTAATAAACCTTCATATTTTGAATTACAATTATATAAATAAATATTGAAATCCTTTCAATACATTTTCCAATTTATGTTTTTGGTCTTCTAACAACTAACTCTTGCAGCTTCTTTAATGTACTTCCTGTGCTCCTATCTTTTTTCCTAATTATAAACACAAAACTGATATAATTAAGGCTTAGTACCCACATCAAAACAATCCCTTTGTTTTGGGGTGAAAGCCCCCGCCGAAGTTTCAGTACAGTTAAGCCGGACGGACGGTGGAGAATTTTCATATATTTTTGAGGAAAAACATTGTTTGCAACCTCGGCAAAAGGGAAAATGAATACCGCACAACGGCCGCATTTAAATGTGTGTGTGTGTGTGTTCCTGCCACTGCGGTGACTTGGAGGTGCTTTTCCTCTTCTTTTTTTCCCTTCCACCATAGTTTTCCTGGCCGGGTATTTCCGTAATTTTAGACGCTTTCGTCTTTTATTTGCGCCTTTTGCTCGCTCATATTTTATGTTGGCATCGCGTGCTCGGTCGACACTAGGTGTTATTGTTGTAGTGCCAGCCACTATTATTATTATTATTATTGTTGTTGTTGTTGTAACTATTGTGGTTTCACCGCCACTACTCGTTGTTTAGAACGCTTGTTGCTATTGTCGGAGCTCTACGGTCGTTATACACATGCATATAAATACATACAGACGAGGGAGTTAAATTGGGTTAGTAAGTTCTGTTTCTATTGTTTTCCCTTTAGACGACGACTCTTGTTTTCCCCTATTACTCGCTTTTTCGCTTTTTTAGCCTTTCTCTCGTACGTTCGAGGAAAAACAACATAGACCAAAAAACAATTGGCTTTCAGCAAGTGCAAATTTCTGCATACTTGGGGGCGAGTTTGCTGGGGATTTCCGTTCGGGAGTATTATGATTTATGGATGTTTCACTTAGGGAAGCTTTCAATTTGCATGAATTGCTAAAGAATGGATTTAAAATGATTTTGGGAAATAAAAACACAATTAACAGGGGATTAATATGAAATGAACCGCAAAATTAGTATATTGTTAACCATACAAGCTTTTTGGATTTTTACACAAGGTTTTATTATATAAGAAGTGGCTATTACTTTAATACCTTGTTAAAGGTTTATTCCATATTAATTTCAGCCATTAATAACAGCTTTATTGATTCAATTTAACACACACACCTTTAATCACCCCAGATGACAGATCATGTCGCAAGTTAATTGGTTTATATCCCTAACTGTCAGCCAAGGCAAGCCCACGGAAAGCGGGCAAATTATTTACCCACATTGGCGAGGACACAATTTTCACCTCATCCTTCTTGGAAAAGCTGATTTGAAACAAATTAACCGCACATGGCAGGAACCGCAGGACTGGACAGGTTACAGACACAACCGAGGGATTTAGGGGCATCGCATGGTTAGCTGGCAATTTTCCAGTGCAGGCGGTAGCAAATCGAAATGCGATTCACCTATTCCGGGTATCTGTATCTGTATCTGTGTCTGTGTCTGTATCTAAACCTGTAAATGTCTCTGTATCTGTAGGGCTGCAAGACACGCTCTACCTTCGCCTATTTCACTCCAACACTCCTCTCTTCCATGCAGTTTAGTAGCTCATTCTAGCACAAATGCACTGAGAAAAAATAATTACAACATTATTGTTATGTCCTTGCAAGACCTTGCAAAAGTTTGCAACACCAGAAGGAGTCATTTAGTTTAATTTTTTTGTTACTTTTATTTCTCCACAAAAATTGTTTATAAACTTCCAAAAAATTTTAAAATATGAGTGAAAAAAAATCTAAGAACAATTTTGCTAATTTTTTATCAGATTAAAGGTACCAAATATTCTGTAATTACCAAATAAGTAAATCATTTTAATTAATTTCTCTCAGTGCCTCAGTACATCCCTGAACACTTTCCGCCTTGGCCCCGATGACAGGCGCTTAATTTTCAATTACAAACACATAAAGTGCGAGAAGCGGACTAAACCGACCAACCGCCCAATCCAAAACCAGCCAGGCTCGGAGTGAGATACCACCCACCCAGCCCAAGTACTATAATGCCATCATGTGGTCAAATGCACCACCGACAGGGACCCACCCGTGGGCACACACGTGGATAGTTACACGAGCTTTACACCTATCAGCACATATGCTTTTTTATTTAATTTGTCTGCCATCAAATCAAATATGTACTCGGATGTGTAGGTTGGAAAATAGTGACGAACTGAAATGTAGAGAACGTGGCTGGATTTTGGAACGAATAGTCGAGACTGGCTTAAAGTTTTACACTAACAAATTAAAGACTACCTTTTGACAACTATTATTATATTTAAGAAAAATAGATGCTTTTATAAATAAATAATTATTATTAATATTAGTCATTAAATGTCATGTCTTTTATCAATTTCATTATCTTTCATTATCAGTTTACAACCTCCCCAACCTCAATATTATATGAGACCATGCCGCCTGCTCTAATCTCTTTTCAACCGTACACCTTTTCAGAAAATTTCTGCTCCACTCCTACATTTTCAATATAAAAAAATTCAATTATCTGCTCTTTTCATGTTCAGCGCACACAAAGTTACAAAAAAAAAACCAAAAAAAAAAAAAAAAAACAATTTTTTATTAATCTGCGCACACATGCGAACGTCTCCACATATCCCATTCACAGCGTTATGGTTTACCTTTCCGCCTGTTTTCATTTCATTTTATTGAATTTTTTTTTGTGATTGTATTTTCACACGTTTTATGCTGATTGCGCTCTTGGCACCGTAGGAACTACAATTAATTCAAAGTGCTGCCATAAAATATGTGTGCGTGTCAATATTTAATTAGACCCTAAATTATTTGATCATTTAAAATGATTGCAGCATAATGTTTGTGCAATTAAATTGCTTAATAAATTTGCATAGCACAAAATGGAATTAAAGGGATGGCTGAAAATTTATAATGGACATATACCGGTATCGTTCATCTACTTTTATTCAATTGCCATTCCTCGAGCTGTCCAAAGAAATTTGCCAAGACGCAAGTCAGGCAAAAACACAAAAGAACTTGGCAGGAAATCGCAACTCTGCACAAGAAATCCCCCCAATCGAGGAAAGAAATTGTAAATTTTATAAAAGAAACAAAGAGCACGACAAATTTATGGACCCTACCAGAGAAATGGAAATTTAAAAGGGGATTTCAAGTGACCTAAAATTTACTCTGCATTTTAAATAGAAATAATACATAATTTTGGGTTAATAAGTTTGTAATTTTCCTGTTTTTAAATAGACAACGGAAAAATATGAAGTTAATTACTAAAAATAACACTAGTTTAGGTTAAGATTTATGGGGAATTTTACAGAATAATATTTAAGCAATATTACATATATTTTGGAGTTATAATAAATAAGACTTTCATTGTATATTCCAAAAGAAAAAGGATAAAGTAACCTTTCCTTATAGCAAGTTTTCCACTTTTAAAAATAATATAACTTTTATCCAATTCTTCTCTAATATTTGAGATTAAAAAGAATGATTTTATACGAGTAAAAACCTTATTTTTATTACAAATCTCTGCAGTCTCCCCCACTTAGGGTATTTCCCAAGCTAACTAAACCAATTCTTTACCCAGGCTAAAATTGCCCAATGCTAATATACCATTTGTCAGGCCATTTAATGGCCTCCGGGTTGCAAAAGGACACGACACTCTGTCTGGGGTCAGCCCCAATGTTGTTCCTAGCGTTTTTATCTGCGCCCCTTTATTTATGCAGCATGTTGCAACGCTCCCAGGGCATTCCACAAAAAGGAGACCATAGTCTCTGCTTTTTTGTGCAACTTAATTAAATTAGTGGCAAAGCACAGAGAGAGAGTGGAGAGAAAAACCACTTGCCGCACTAGACAATTGGCTGCCATCATAACACAGGACATTTATCAAATGTGTTTAGATTTTTTTCAAAATATATTTTTCTTAGTTTCTTGGTTTATTTAGCGATCATCTATCAAAATGCAATCAAATTACCTTAAAACCTTGAGGCCGTCGAATGATTAAATGAAAATTTGTCAGGAGCAGCTGCTGTCGCAACTACCCCTGCTGCTGAGGCCCAAAAGCAAACACTATTAATTTCGGGACAACAATGGGGCGGATGAGGGAAATATCCTTCGCCTGCCTTTCTCGCTTTATCGACTGAGCCGCACATGTGCGGCCCAAAAAACTTTGTACGGCACGTTAAAACCTAAGGCAGTTTGACATTTTTGACAAACAGTTACAGAGCTAAAAAGGTTTAAATTTAAAACTTTGTGGTTGGTTTAAGTTCAACTTTCTACCTTAAATCGGATTTAAAAGAAGGCAATACTCAATGTATTTTATAATACTCTTAGTGATAAACTTACTATGTATTTAAAGATGTCTCAAATAAATTTTTCTAAAGTGTATATAGACAGCATCACTGCAGCTCTGTCTGTACCTACATATATCTTTGTCGCTGGCTAAATGTGTGTGCACTTCGTGTGCATTGTCGTGCCGTGGCCATGAATATTTAATGAAATTAGCTTAAGAATCTTGCAACATTTTGCCGCGTTTTCTCTGCCACACGTGTTTCCTCTGGAATTTCGAATGGTGGACACAAAAATGCAAGCTAAAGGAAAATGAAGAAGAAAATTCAGGGTGCATGTGACGCCCACAAATATGCAAGAAAAATGATGATGGAAAATAAGGTTAAGGATTTTTAAGACAAGGCATAACACTTCATATAAACATTTTAGTGCAGTTTTGCTAAAAATATAAGCTTACTAAGGTGTAGATCTTCATAAAGACTTATCTTTAGATACATTTTGGCATTTAAAAATATATGAATGTTGTATATATAGTTATTATTTATTAATTTCTTCCATTTGTTTAAGAACTGTAAATTTTTTTTAATGACTTTATTTGTAAAGAACATATCTTCAAATTATATTCAGTTTAATAGAATCAATATTTCTCTGTTCATAAATAACCTAATTTGTATGTATAGATGCCATTAATCTGTTGTTTTTAATTAATTATGCAAATTTAAATAATTAACAAGTTTCACATTTCTCGTGCGCCGCAAACAAAGCCAATACCGATTATATTGCAAATTAGCATAGAGAATATCGACATGGGGATTTTCCTGTTTGTTTAATATGCACATTGACAGCCTATACATGCAGATGCATTTCAATATGTGAGCGGAAAGGAAAACCCGATATCAATAAATTATCATGCACCAAAATCCCCGTAAATACGGATTCCTCCACAGCGGAGTATCGAAGGGGGTAGATGCGGCTCTCGGAGCCGTTCTAGGGGCTTCATGCAACGCATTTCGCGTTAAGTCAATACAGAAAATACCACCGCTTGCAGCATAAATCATAAATGGAAAACGTGTAGTGGATCAGCCATTGGGGGATTTGGGGCTTCGGCAAAAAAGGGGGAGGTATGTGATGGGCGAAGAGTGGATAAGCTCTCCATATTGAAACAGATGCTACAGGCTACAGGCTAAAACGATGACTCCCATAGTGAAAGCCATTTTGAAAGTTATTGCAATATAACTATATTGTAAAGGAGGGAAAAGTGTACTCTTTTATACTTGTGTTTTGATTGCGACTCTTATGTTAAAAAAGATTATTCTGAAAAGGCACTTCTACGAAGTTAAATGTAATTTTTCTAAAAAATTAGTAGATAAAATAAATTGTTTTAAATTATAATTTTAAATACAAGTACCTAAAATTATATTTTAAACGAAGGTTCCCTCGAAATGGTTATAGTTAAGTTTAACTTTCAAACTTTTCGATTCATTTAGGAAATTCTATAAATTTCTAGAAAAAAATATAAAACATACAATAAATATGAAAAATATTTTTGAAAACCGTAAGATTATTTGATTTTATAATATTGTAGTCAACTAAGCTTCTGTTGGATTATAGTTACCATACAAAAATCATGTTAACTAACAGAAAAAATATTTAAACTTTATAATCCTGTTCTTCCTACCTAAAACTTAATGTATATTTCAGCCCGCCCTCAATTTAATCAGCCCTTGGACTCTCATTATTTTGTTCATACAATATTTCATGCTGCTTCTCTAGATCCTTTCCGCCTAAGTAGGGCCACTATATGTATACAAGAAAGATGGCTTCTACTTATTGTTAGTTTCGCCCTGTTATCCTTGCACTTGCAGGCAGGCAGCTCCTGCGGTTGCGCCTGCTGCTGTTGACATGAAAAAAATGTATATAAGAGGCGACCCCCCCAAGTCGACAATTGTATGAAAGGAATATAATAATACTACAGGCTGCACATAATGATATAGGGGCTGTGTGGCGGGACGACAAAATGGTTGAAAAGTGGGCGAAATAAGGGGGCGGTACAAGACGCGAATGATTATGAGAATGTCGCGACAAAAAAGAAGAAAGCAAGAAAAAGTGGCAGAGGCATTGAAGTTTAAAAGAATCTCTATATATTTACACGGCTATTGTTGTTTCAGAAAACAAAAAATATAAACAAATTGTACACTTTAAATTAAATTAAATAAACGTGAAAATAATTTATTAAAAATAATAT
>JAEIIJ010013802.1:0-21125 GCA_018904815.1 Drosophila ogumai | reverse complement strand
TTTTGTTCAAAAGTTATGATTTTTGCAACGTAAAATGAGAAAAGGCGCTACTGTGCGCCGAGCGGCTGCCAACAAATACATGTACATGCAGAGCGAGGAAACAAAAAAGCAAAAACATGGCCAACGGAGCGGTAGAGGGTACACATAAAGCGAAAAATGTTCTTGTTAACAAATTGCAAAACATTTGCTTTTTGAAGACAAATTACTCGTGGTAAAACAAATTGCTTTGCTCCTCCGCTGCTTCTTCATCAACTCCGGCTCCAGCTCCAGCTCCTCTCTGGCTCCTCCAAACATTAAATTTCGAGTGTGTGTGCGTGTGTGTGGGCCGCATTTAAATTTGATAAACGAGTATTGGGCCTGGGGAGTAGTGCAGTCGAAGCCCCCAGCCACAGACCATTGCACTTAAGTCGCGATGGGTCAACGCCTAATTAGCGAAAGCGACGCCCTCTCCTTCCGCCGCTTCCTGCTCGTCTAAGCGGAAACGGAAGCAGCAGGTAACAGCTTAAATGTAACTTTAAGCGCCCTAATGAAGACAATTAAATGAGCTTAAGGCGAATGCTCGAGCGGGCTTAGCAGTCATGGAGATACTCGTACCTTCTGACCACACAGCCCCCCCGTTTAGCTCCCATCTGCGCAGCAATCTGCTTCAAAAACACAGCAAAAGTTGTAAGACTAAGGGAAAAGTTAATGAAAAAACAAATAAAAGTTATATAGAGATCGCTGTGGACTTGAAATCAATAAATGTGGTTCTGTATTTACATTAAACTATTTGAAATGATGTAACTTTATTTAAGAAAAGGTCGTAAAGCACAGAGTTTCATAAAGTTTAAAGTTTTTTAATAAAATAATATAATAAAAAAACCGAAAATAGATGTTCAGATTGTATTCGTTGTTATTGGCTCATAAAACCCAGGAGTCGGTTACTAATTGCTTCTCCGGGCATCCATGGCGTATGAGCAATGGCCCGCGTTGCGCATTCCCTACCGGGAAATACAAAAAAAACTGACCAAAATATATTTGTTAATTTGTGCATGCACTCAATCATAATTTAAGTAATTATTTTTGCAGTGGTGCACCGCACATACCCTTCGGTACGGAATTCTGGGTGCCTGGCTGCCGTTGCCAAGGGAATGCCCAGAGGGCTGTTGACCACGAATTGATTTGCGAACTATCGGTTTGGCTATAAATTCCTGGCAACTGGCAACTGGCAAAGGTATTTCGAAGTTCGTGGTTAGTTATCAGCTTAAAATCGGCTCACCTCGCTGGGTGGCGATTAGCCGGAATACATTTGGCACCTTCCACATGCTCGAACATGCGCATAAATTTTCCATTAAGTGATGTATCGGGCGCAGGCGATGCAGACTGTTGGCCTAAGTAAACAGGACACTCTCCTTCGACTATCCATCAGCGAAGTTCCGATCCAGTCTGTAGTCTGGCCGGGAGCTAAACCCTTTCAGCGCCGGGCATTAATAAGTCAAGTCAAGCCGTTCTGCTGGAGGGCGTGGTGTGAAAAATACAGGAAGAATTACATGCTCCGGCGCATAACTTGGCCGAGGAGCTGCCTGTGCCCTGCATAATAAAGCTGCCTCGATGGCCAATTCGGTAAACAATGCGGGCGCAATATGCAAATGAGCATATTAGTAAAGCCAGCCGCCGAATTTGCATAATTTTTCACAGTTTTCCGGCACCGAAAGTGTTGCGAAAGGGGCAAAGGTAGCTGCAGGCTACTCCCTCGAATTTGAATGATGTGCTCAGTTGATTTGTGGGAAACCGAACGGGATCGCGAACCCCGGAGCAGGGGACAGGGAGCAGGGACTGGCATTAGCCTGCCACCGCCGACGCACTTTATATTCATGCCGCAGTGTGCATAAATATAATTTCTTATATCCCTAGCTGGGACAGGAACTGGGGCAAGGACATCGATTTATGCCGAGCACGTCCAGCGGTCCACTGCCCCCGCATATTGGCATTTGTTGCACTCTATAAAATCCGCTTAACGTTTGCCACTGCAACAACTATGGACGCAATCAAAGTAAAAATACATCACCATTAACGGCCAGCCACAGGAGTGGTGCAGCAGGAGCACGGGCGACTGCAGCTCCAAAGGATGCTCTGCGGCTCCACTGAAATATCAATTATTGCATGTCCACTCCGAGAGTCCGGTTCGGCTCGGTTGAGCTCCGTTTCGTTGCGTTCCGTTCCGTTCCGTTCGGTTCGGTTCGGTTCAGTCGAGCATTAAAATGATGCTTAATTGTGCTGCGTGGCTGGCGGAGATAAAAAACGCGGCAACAGTCACAACATCCGCTTCGACAGCCGGCAAATGAAAATGTTAACATCAAAATTAATGACAGCAAAGCAGTTCACGTCTGTGTAATTGTGCGTTGAACTCTGCCTCTGCTCATCTGACTGCACACCGAGAGCTCGCTCTAAAACGATAGCATACTTAATGGGGCTGGTTAGGTCGCATGCCGGAATGGCCATGGTTCGGTGACACGATAACTTAAATACTAAATTAAGCTATACTAAACTCAACTTGAAATGGTATACACAAAATATAAACAATACCTGCCAATACTATAGTATTCCAGTAATGTTTAGAGTTGAGAAAGAGGAAATTTATAAACCAGAACTTTTATTAAACGTTTTTAATGTAGTAGCTATGAGAATGTTTAGAGAAACTACTGCCTTAGGCATTCATGGGACTGATATTTAGAAAAGTCAGTAATGTAGGTTGAGGTTAGGTTGATATTAAATTACATTATTTGCATATCTTTTGTTAATTTTAAAATATTAAAAATTTTGTGGATAAATAATTTAACGAACTAAGTATTGGTATTCGTTAAATAACATCCTTTATGATGAGCTACTACTTGCTTAATTTGAAAGTAAAATAGTTGTACACCTGAGACAGAAAGGCATATATTTATATTTATAATAATTTAATTCAATTTAACAACAGATTCTTAGAACAGAATATTACACTTCAGAATTACTTTACCAAGGACAAAAAGAAGTGTACTTTTAATTGTCTAATTAATAAACTAAAATAAGGAGAAATTGTGAGTAATAAGTTATATTCTAAAAACTTGCTTTAGAATAATAAATAAATTTTTTTATTATTATTATTTTTTATTAAAATTAAAATCTCCAATTAAAAAGAGTATTAATAAATTATTCATAATTGTAGATATGTTATTTTCCTGTGGTTTTATACAACTTTTTTGGGGTTATTTAATATTTTAAAGTCATAAATAGAAGCTATATCAAATCTACTTTTAAAATGTTCAATTTTTATATACAAACTTAAAAATATAAAGTATAAGTCTCATTCATATAGCCTTCAGTTTGAAATAATGATTTGCAAGTTCAGATAATGACAACACCCGAGGTCTGTTGTTCCGTTTATCGATCTCAAAGCAGATTGATACTAAATGACTAATGGCAGGAAATTTAATTCAGCAGATCCCCTGTAAGATATACTCACTTGCGAGCCCCGCAGTCGGATTAACTTTCGCAGCCTGACAGAACATCAATTTCGACTTCATCTTAAATTTCGGCCCGCTTTGTGGCGGTCCTTCTCTGGGTGCTCCATACTCCCGAACAAGTTGCCATTCAGTCAATGCCATTGTTCGCATACATAAAATCAATTTGTCATAATTACGTGTAGCTTTCTTCTTTGTTAAGGCCGAGGAGTGCGAGGAGGCATTCATAAATATTCGATATACTTTACACTTTATACTTAATCAGAGCATTTAATAACTGACACGCGCAGTGTCGCAGGCAGCGGGGAAATCAATGGGAAATACAAAATTGAAATGAAAAAAGTTGCGTCGTCAATCACAGAGCAGAGGCCGAGGAACCCAGAAACCGGGGAACCCCTACTAGGTCCGCGCCCTTGTGTGTCGGCGCCCATTCAATATCGATGCCGCCACTTGATGGGCATTATTCAAAAAAGGGCCGCCTGTCACGGCCGCCGAATGTCACGCGCACGCTTCGAGTGGCTCAAGGAGCGGCGAGTGGAGGAGGGACCCCGGCCAGGACACAGGGTGCAGGGCGCAGGAGTCACGGGAGCAAGTCCTTGCCTGGCTGCACAGTTGCAGCGGTGTTAATGCCCCCGGGGCCAAATGGCAAAGCCGAGCAGCACATTATCATTATCGGGCACAAGTCCCATTACGTGAGCAGCCGAATGAAAGGATTCTCATCCCAGCTGAGCTTCTCATGCAGCCGGAGAATCCCCGCTTGCAGCCAGGCAAATTTATAACGCTGCTTAAATGCTTTATTAAAAGACATAAGTTAGGCGGGAGCGTGCTTATGAAATATGCTCCCGGCACACACATTCAGCGGAGTTTTTAGGAGGACAATTTAAATGAGTTTTGGCTTTCTCTCTCTGGAATTTACAGTTGGCAGCAGCACAAAACACAAAAAACGAAAAAAACAAGGACGAGCCGAGAATGGGAACGGGTTGCAAACACTTTGCCAGCGTTTTGCCGTTTTGTGCAAAAGTTTTTATGGCCCGTTGTTTAATTTATGGTTAAAATACATTTTCAGCTACACAGCGCTGGCATTAAAGCTGCCGAAAGGCCGGGCGCACCTGTTACACGGCTTGTTGTTGAGGCAATTAGACGCGGCGGCAACATAATGTATTCATGGCGGTGTTGATGGGCGGATCTGCCCGGAGAACGGCTCTCGTCGAAACCTTCATCCAGTTATCAGCTGAAATATGAGCTCGTCAGGGCAGACCGAGCCCAAACTTTCGCTGCAAGCGGCAACTCACATGTGTAATTAATCGGCGCCCATTTGTTAGCCAAAGTGTCGAAAGCATGTGAATTAGGGGCTTTCGTTTCGCGGAATGTAATCTAAACAATACATTTAAGTGGAGATATCAAATTGGTGCTTTGCGCCAGTAATCCAGCGACCAAGAGTAGACATATGTAAGTAGGGATATTACATTTTATGTGTAGCTGGATTTGATTCGATTTATTATTATTTATCTATTTTTAAAGGTGCTTAAAGAGGTGTCTTAATGCAGTGAAATTGTTAGGTACCAAATTATTATTTTTTTTATATTTTTATTATCTGAATAGAGTACTAATACCCTGTCTTGTGGCAACCTTATAACCAAATGCACTCTAAATATGTTTTTTTATGCTTTAATTTTCATTTTTTTAAGGGTTTTACTTAAACTTTTTTTTTTTTTTTAATTTGCATGTTTTTTAAAACCGTTTATCTGTTGTATTTTTTGAGTTAAGATAGCAGGAAGCATATTCATATTTATGTTAAAACAATTAAAGAGTACCTAGTGCAGCCTTTAACTGTTTCATTTAACACAATTTTAGGATACAATATTCTCACAGCTTTTTGTACAAATTCTGATCTATAAATAGGTAACAAAAAATATTGCCAAACACATACACCAAGTATTTATACATCTAAGTTAAGTTAAGGGATGTGTACACATGTATAGCTACAGAAATAAATATTGCTTAAGTCCAGCAATTCTGGCAGCTTTGGAAAATGTCAACGGGCGGGCATAACAAAAAACAAGAAGGCCAGCAGCAACATCAAAAACCAACAACCACACATACTCGTCCTGGCACACACACACACAAATACTGGGGTGCGCACATAAAGATGTCAACTGCACTTGCAATGTGCCACACAGCACAAAAGTTTGCTGTGCTTCTGCTCACAAATAAAATTTAATAAACGCCAGACAAGCGCTTTCGCTCATATTAAAACCCTTGCGACAATCAGCAACAAAGTCTTGACTTTGAAGCCGGAAAAAATTAATACGAAATTCAATAAAGTTTGTTTTCAGGAATTTCATATGTCAGCACGCAGGCTGAAAGCGGAAAACGGCGAGGAAGCGGCAGCAGCGGCATATCAAAGGATCTTTGAATTTACAAGAAAGTAATAAGCAATGCTCCTTGGGGGAAATACAAATACGGCTTTACAATGCAACAGAAATTAAAACGATTTTCCACACCTTAATGAGCAAAGTAATATTGCAAATATAGAAATCAAATCCATATCTGGAGGGCCATTAAATTGATTGCAGGTTTATTAAACAGGTTTGGCAGCGACAGACATTGTTGGGAATATCAGCAGTGCCCTTCTGCTTCCCGAAGAACGAGTGTCGTGTAATGGACATCTCAAGGAGTAACTCGAGCAGACAAATATATAGATAGGAATAGGATGCGACAGGAGGAGCAGGAGGGCGGGAAAGGGAGCACGCTTTCCCGAATTTTCATTTTGCGCTCGTTGCGCGATTTATGTTATTATTGATTGCGCACAGCACGAAAACTCACAATGAGTGCAGCGCGCTGTGTGTGTGTACTTGAACTCAATTGATTCAAGCAATTTAATATTCATTTGTGCGTGTAAATCAGATTTGCACATGCAAATACCCGAAATCGGCGGAATAATTGATTGAGCGACACGACGGGGAGTCCCCGCAATCAGTGCAAAAATAATTTGATAATTTTTATTTGCAAACGCGTTAACAGGAGACAGACGGGACCTGGTATAAGTAGCTAGACAGGATCTCGGGTGCTCTGGGGCAAGTAATTAAATTAGCCAGTCCTGCTGGTCATTGATTTATTAGATTCGACGACCGCTGTACATTAATCCATTTCATGCATCTCGACTCGGCATAATCAGGGCCTAATTTGATTGTGATTTATAACCCGGGCAACCTTGGTGCCGGGGGGGAATGCATCCTCGGGCTTTGGGTCTTAGCTGCTCGGCTGACTTGCAATAAATTGCAATTATCAGGCCATATCCTTAAGGCGCTGCTTAAGGCCGCCTGCACTCGCCGATAACAGTGCTAGTAGAGCTAACAGAGCTGTGTTCAGCGCGCTCTCCGCTCTCACTGTTAGCCCTTCGGCACTGCTAGCGTCCGGCGTCGTCTCGTCCTGTTTGTTATCTTGGAGGAAACTATTTTCGGCGAACCATCAATATGCATGAGGGGTCGGGAGCTGGCCCCAGGCCGTGCATAGCTGTAGTTATTATGTATATTACGCATACGCAGTGTTATCATAGCAAATGTTGCTTATTGAAAATTATGGGCATGACTCCTCTGGAAGCTTTATTTCCATTTTCATACCACTGGCACACAGTGCTGCTCGAGTGCTTAAAGCAATCTTTGTTAGTTTATTGCCAGAGCAGACTGGCTACAGTTTGATTTGGAGTTTAATTACAAGGGGAATCCTGGCTGAATAAATGCAAATTTAACAGATCTAAACAGCAATCAAGGTGGAAATATTGAGAGAAGGAGCCTTGCTCTAGGCTTTTGATATTTTACTTAATCAAGTCTTTGTCTTTGTTTATTACTCGTTTTAAATCTGCTTTCGACAGCGGTCCTATGGTGCTGTTCCGCACTGTTTGTGGTACTGCTTTCGCCCGCTTGTGTATGTCTGGCAATTTATGCGCCACCAAAACTCCACTAATTTCTCACAGCCATATCCTGCGACTGACTGCGCCACCCCCATTCGCTCGCCCCTTTCCGGATCCTGGCTTGTAGCTTTCCTGCTTCCGCCCCGTGTGCACAACGCACGAGAATAGCTAGCCAGCTAGCTAGCTTTATTTATTTGCCTGTATTAAATGTCCTTTTTGGCAGTGATATCCCCGCCCGCCGGACAGATGCCGAACTATTGTCTGGCTGCGGGGCAGGGCCAATGCTGCTCAGGACTCTTGGTAAGTTCCTGGCCCGCATATGCATTATCTGGCATCTCTCAAAAGTATACATGGTTGTTGCCAGGTAAACTTTCGCCGTTTCACGTGGCTGACGCTGATGACTTTTCCTCCATTTCCCTTTGTGTCATTATCTTTTGATTATTTCATTTCCTCGCTCGCACAGGCGGCCACAGAAATAAAAACAATTTATATTTTCCTTTGTGGCCGCAGCGAAGCCCTCAAGTGCCTGCCCGCCCCCTTGGCTTGTTGCCTGTTGTCTTGGCAAATTATGAAGAGCGTCAAAGTCGCCCCCGTAAGCCAGGTTAAGGCCAGTCGGACTACTAGGTTTACTCCACCCTCAATCTCGATCCGGGCAACCTTTTCGTTTAGCCAGCAATCAACTTTGGCAACTCTTTCAATTTGTTTGGCAGGCGTGTGCGTATGTGTGTGCGTACGTGTTCCCCGATCCTGCTCCAAGTTCCCCGAGCCGTAGGTGTGTTCGGGGGCCTTGAGTGACTTCTTGTTTAGTTGGCAGTTTTCAAAACATATCCAGCCAACTTTTTTCTTACCCAAATTGCTTACAAAGTGTTTTTTCTCGGGCCGGGTTTTTATTTTTGGGTCGCAGCAAATAAATGGCTAAGCAGTAAATCTTTGTCGGTTTAGGTTATTGAATATTTCATGCCCGAGTTGATTTATTATTTATTTCTTTTTAATGCCCGCCGAAGGTCAAGAAAACAGTTCGTTTTCGATGAACCCGTTTTACGGTCATTATTTGGGACGACGACCGCCCCTTCCGCCCCGAGGGGCAGCAGATCGCAGCCCCATTGTCCGTGAAGAGGAAATGCCAGCTCCGATTTTCGCCTTGCCCGGGGCGGGGACCTGGACACCGTCCTCAGTGGGTGGGAATTAGGGGGAGACAACATAATTAGAGCACGGCCGCCACTCGGCGTTGCAAGCCTAATGAGTTTGGTTCGGCTTTTAGTGCTGCGTTTGATGGCAATTGCACGGCGTCGCGCATTGTCAACGCGCTGCCAAAGGGAGTCCCCGAAAAAATCTCTGTGGCTCCCGCCATACTCAATAATGCAGGCCACAGCCACAGCCCCCAATCCCAGAGCCAGTCCCCCTTTAGTTTGCCGTTGTGGCAAGCGGTAGGGTGGCTCGGTGGATCAGGATTTTGACATGAACTCTGTTTTTTTTTCAATGTCGTTTTGTTCGACGCTTAGTTTGGTTTTCTCAATGGTCGATTTACTAGCTGATTGTCAAAAAATAACAAGGACAAGTTTCACAGTTTCCGTGTTTTAGTTGTTTCGGTAAATTAACTTTTTTTCTAGTTTAAGTATCCATTCTATATAATTTATCAAAATTACATACATTTTTGTAGTTCGAACAAATATAGTATCCTTTAGATTTTTCTGAATTTTAACGGACCACCCTTTTCCAGTGTTATACTGCGAGAGATTGGCAGGAAGGACGCAGGGCGGCAGAGCCAAAATCCGTGACTCTCGGTTCCCGCTCGTCGCTCCGTGGAGCATTTTGCCCGTCCACAAAGTGCTTCCTGCAGCCGGGCTAGTCTGCAGGATATCGAAGTCAGTCCCAGGACTACGCGTGGGTCAAAAAAAAAAAAACTGGTACACAGGCTCAAGTCCCCTCACGTCCTTGCCGAACCTTCCCTCACCCGCTGCTGCTGCTGCAACAGTTATGTTTGCATATCTCGGAAAACTTCATGTATTTTGCTTTAGTTGGCCTGTTAAATATTAATAAATCTCTTTCTCGCCCAAAGCTGGGCTGGTGCATCGAAAAACGCTTGCCAAATGCCGGCAAAAAGTTGTATGCTACAATGGCTGCTGGCTTTTCCGAGTGTCTTCCCGGGCGTGTTTGCATTTCTCGGATGGATGAATGGCTGCTCTGTGTGTGTGTCTACTCGGGGTCCTTATGTAAATCGGTCGTTGTTCCTTTTAGCACTCGTCCCGGACTGCCTTGTTTTTTGCGCTTCCCAGTGTTGAGTGTTTTGTTATTGAAGCATATTTTCCTCATTTGTTCTGGGGCTGCACTCGCTCACCCAGCCAGTCGCTCCCAGGAATTGTTGTTAGTTAAACAACGACACAACAACGGGAGCTCCTGAGGTGTGTGTGTAGAACTTTGGGCCCCTTTCGAGCCCTTTCACGGAGGAGAGACCGAAAAATAAAAGGCTTAATGTGTGTATTCGCTAAAAGCTTGTTACTGTACCGTGGGCCTGGCCTGGCACAATCGGCAGGCGCTGTATTAAAAGTTTTACGGGCTTAAACTTTCGCCAACAAACTTGTGGCAGTCGCATAAAATGTTTCTACTACCTCTGAGCCTAAAAGTATGCGCGCCTCCCCCTCATACACGCGCCAACAAAGCCAAGTTAACACACAATTGCGCTTTTGCATATTTGCGCCCTGCTGCAAAGCAAACAAAATTCCGCGAACCAAATCAACAGGAGAGCGCAGCCGGAAGAGGAAGCCTGGCTGGGAAAGGGTTGGGAGTACGCAGAACCAGGTCAAGAGCTGTTAACTTGAAAATTACACAATTTGTGCATTTTGTAACGGAATTAGCCCGTCCATTTGCAGGGGCTTTAAAGTGCTGCCAAGCACCCAGTTACGAACACTGAGGCCAGCCGCCAGAGTGTAAACAAAAACTTGACTGATCACTCCGGCCATCCACATACATATTTGGGTATTAGCCGCAATATTTTGTGCACTCGAAAACTGCAGTGTCCGAGAGTGAGAGTGTTACCACCAGACCACCGGCCAACGGGACCGTCTCATAATTGCTGGCAGTAATTAAGCAAAGTGTGGAAAGGAGTGACCAACACTCGGCAAATACAAACACCCTTTGGGGCGACGGTGGCGCGCAGGACGAGATTTGTTTGCCCCTGCGGTTGTTGACCGAGGCACCGGAGGTCCTGCACAAAGGTCCCCAAAGCCCGTGACCAACGAACTGTTAGCTCGGTCCCAGTCGTCGAGGAGTCACTAAATAAAGTCCGCCGTTGACTTACACTTAGAACAATGGGATTTGAGCCAAAAGGCATAAAATAGCAGAAATAATATACTACATGGGAGGCCTAAAAAAATAGGTTTTACAGAAAATGAATTTTGATTTGTAAAACCTTAATTAACCTCGAATTAATTTATGAAATGGAATGTTCTTAAAAGCGAACTCAGAAAACCTATGATTCATGAAAGATGTTTGCTCATTTTGATTTGAAGCGCAGAGCCTTTTGTTTTTGCCTCATAGAGCTTTGAAACTATTTCGGGCGTTTCTAAATGCCAAACTTGAGCCGCCCGGGCCAAAGTCTGTAGTCGGTGGTCGGTGGTCGGTGGGTGTGTGCGGCAGATGAAGATTAATTTGTGTGTTCAACTCTCGGATGCCACTTCAAGACTCGACCGGCACAAAGGCGCAGTCACGGCCATCAGCTGCTCATCTTGGATACCGGAGCTCTAAGTTGCGTTCCAAAGCACAGTGGGCGAAACCTCAAATTTACTGGATTATGAAACAATATATCTTAAAGTACAAAGTCATCAGCAATAAGTTGTTGATGCTAGCAAACACAGTTCAAGTATGTAGGAAAATATGTTTTTTTGGGAGCGTAAAAAAACTGAAAGTACTGTAAGTACTAACTTTTCAACTAAGTACGTTTGGGCGCAGATCTAGAATGCCTCAGAGCACATGAGAGCTCACTAGGGTTATTTTCAGTAAGCTCAAAAGTCAGTCCTTAAAATATGAATTGAACAATTTTTTATAGTTTAACTATCTTTGTCGCAGATATCTTATGCCAAAGATTTGATAAAGTATAATTTCGAAGGATTGAATTCTGGATATCGGACCACTGTGCACCGCCTTATGGTTGGCCTAAGGTAACAGACACATCAGCCACACGGAGGTGCCTGGGTCGGAGCTGGCAATGGGGCTTGGGATGCGGTGGGCATGGGGATGAGGATGGAACAATGGGGGTCGCAAAGCATTTGTGAGATTCTTGCCCGGGGCCCAGACACGCTGCCAAATGAATGATGAATGCTTATAAACGAGCTCGAGGGCGCCGAGCGACCTTTTTGCATGCACATGGCCTGCAGGTGGGCGTGGTCCAGGCGCCGAGCCATGCATATTTATTTATGAAGCTGACAAAGGCCACCGTTTAGCGGGGATCATGGGGTTACGGCCGCCGGGCACGCCTTTGCAGCCTTGGCTTATACTACATACACCTACACCCGTTTGTCCGATAATCCAATAAGTTAATTATTGTGCCATTGCAAACTATCAAAGGAGTTAGTTTGCCAGCCTCGGGCTCTGTGCAAATAAGCACGTGTCCTCAGTGCCCACTCGTCCTCTTTAGGCGCTCTGTGATGAGAGGGAGGAGGAGTTGCATTCTGCAATAACTTAACCCGAAGTCTTTTTGACCCAATTGCGGCTGACACATCTTAGGAAAATGAAACCGCCTGCCTTAGGAAATCCTCATTTCGCATTCACGTGTGTGTGTGTGTTGTGTGTGTGTGTGAGTTCCTACACTAATTAATGCGACACCTGCCCCATGTCACGTTCTAGTTAGGTTTTTGCCGTTCGCAGATTTAATGAATGCAGGCGTTTTCAATTTTAATCCGCAAAAGCCGCAAAACTTTGGCTAGCCGCCATCATTAGCCGTTGTCAGGCGCCAGGCGTCAGTCTGTCATTAAAAATGGCTTAAATGGCGGGCCTTGCCAGCACGTTTTCGGTGGCAAAACCGGAAATAGGATGGCAGGACCCTAGCCATTAAAGTGGAGAGAGACCACGGAATGGTTCAGTTACAGGTAATGGAGAGCGCTCTAAGGTCTGCTGAGTTCATGAAACATACCGAGAAGTAGACGGAATAGCCCGCCGAAGATGGAGTTGGCTTAGAGGAAAGAGAATGAACCATTATCCCGGAGAAAGACCACGGAATGGTTCAGTTACAGGTAAGGGATAGCGCTCTAAGGGTTCCTGGACTTTGCAGAGTCAATCCGGATAGAAGTACCAAATAGATTCCGCCGAGTTCATGAAGCACACCGAGGAATAGAGGGAACAACCCGCCAAAGATGAAGGCGAAAAATAGAAAGGACGAGGAAGCCCTGCGGACGCTGCAGGCGGCATAAAGGAGAATGGGCAACGGGTTCCATTAGCGCCCGGAATCGAAGCAGAGGCAGTGAAATTTAAAAGCGCCATTTGCCTTTTGTTCTCCAACTTTCTCTTTTTGCTCTGCATTGAAATGCACTCCCCGTGCTCTCGCCGAGCCCTGCTTTGTGCGGCTCACTGGGGTTATGCCTGCGGGCCGATGCTTTTTGAAGGAGCCGGGCTCTAATGCAATATAATACTATGGTATACTATATAGTGCTTATATGTATTTACCCAGCTATGGCGGTCCGGGCTTGCACTTGTGTTTGTGTAACGAGGTCACTGCTTTGGGACAAAAGTTGTCAACTTGAAAATTACACATTCTGGAAATCAGCAAAAAAATGTGGCTCGTACGAGGCTGGGAGCGGTTGGGGCGTGGCCAAAGCCAAAGCCAACATATCTTTGGCTTTGGCCCTGCACAACTGTTGCCTTTATTTCGGCTTATCAGCCTGTAAAATGCGCAATTCAAATGCAAATGTGCAGCGTAATTAAAAATGTGCACTCCCCGGCCCCTGACTCCCAGCTTTCTGACAGCGATATGGCCGGGCAGAGCTAATTTAAATATAGTCGTCCGTATGCAAACACACAGACACCATACGCTCCCCGCAGTTGTACACCGAATGTGTGGAATTTAATTAGCTGAGACCTTCGGGGCCACAATCCTGCCGCTGCTGCTGGCCATAAAAATAATAATAATGCAGAAAATGAACTCGGGCCGGCAATGCGGCTGGGTCTGAAATGCGAGGAGGCAGAAGGCCCCTCGCTGGTCGCTTTCCTTTCATCGCTCTCGGTTTCCGCAAATCGCTGTAAGCCGAACTATTCATTGCCGCCTAACTGGCTTTCCACCTGAAAGGGGGACCCTCTAAATATTCAATTTCACACGTTCATCAGCATACCTACCAAACAACCCACACTGCACAACGGTTGTCATAATATTAGCATCGAATGAATCTTGATTTTGTTGTTGCCAATATACTAATAAAATTTTTAATAATACAAAATAATAAAGTTTTTAAAGTCGAAGAAGATATTGAGAAAATTCAAAAAATATAATTGTTCGGTCTTTTTCTATGCTGTAAAATATTTGTATAAATACATATGTATAAAGTTTGCTATTATTATACATATAATTCATTTATGTTAAATATTAAATCATATTAAAATATAAACATAATTTAATTAAAGGATGGGTATGGATATATATTATTATAGGAAGAGCTTATAACAAAGCCACTCCTCTTATTTTGACCACAACTATGATGGCCTACAGCAGCTGTCAGTAGGGACTGGCCGCAAAAATCGGCTTGTCGCAGCCGGCAAATAAAGTCGCACATATTTTCAAATAAAGCTGCTGTTATCACAAATTGACAGCAAAGTATTGTGCGGCCAACTACTTTGGCCCAGCATGGGTTGTGGGATGTGGGCTGTGGCTGTGGGTGCGGGTGCGGGCCCGCGTGTTGGTTAGGGCTTGTTCCCAAAATGGCCAAATGGCCAAATGGCTTTGTGCGGTCAGGCAACGGGAATAGGGTGCCGGAAGGGGACGCGACTTCCGCCTCCGGTTACACATGCACAGCTGGAAAGTAGCCTGTGGTCGGCTGTCACTGCGATGATTGCGCTGCACACACACAGAGGCACAGGGGGACAGTCACCCCTGGAAAACCTAATAAAGCCACAATATGAACGGCCGGATTCGGCCATCGCGCTGCGCTTTATTTAACAATATTAAACAGTCAATCTGCCGCTGGCAATTTCCGCATTCGTATTGCTTTGTGCGGCCTGTCACTTCAGTTCACATCGGTTAGGGGATTATCCAAACCATTTTGAAAGCCGCTCCCGATTCCTACAAACTCCAAATTCCAAAACGCACAACGCAGAACCTCATCATCATCACTGGTGACTCCTTTGTTTCCACCCAAGCCAGCCTGCCATGGACGGAGGGGGCGACAGACAACGGACAGTCGACTTCCTGTTGAACCAGGAGAACCGCCGGCGCGTGCATACCCATCACCGTTCTGTCCGTGTCGTAGCACAAGCATCTGACTCCCGTACTAGTATCGGTTACGCTTCAGATGAGGACGGAGTACCTGATACGTCAAGGCTTGCCTTGATCTTGGCCGAGCTGTCCGAAGACTCTGGCTTCGAGGCAGGCAGCGAGGGAGAATGAGTAAATTCCCAGCAGTGTTAATAGTGTTTTAATAGCTAAATGCTTGTACAAAATCATCGTGGACATTACTTTACAAAAGGAAATTATTTTTGAGCAAATTGACGGAAATTAAAGAAGAGTTTAAACAACTTAGGGTGCATTTTTCACAGCAGGCCGAATGAGCCGCTCTAGCTAAAGCTTTTTCAGGAGAACAGGTCCTGGAGAGCGTTAAGGATTTTGTGCCTTACCAAAAGACAGTATCTTCCAGGAGCTAAGCACCTACAAAGTGATCTATAAATTTCAGTTCAGCTATAACAGATTACAATTAGAGAACCAAAACACATTTTTTTTTAAAGATCCCGGTTTGGGAAATCCTCTTAATACGACAATTGAATATTAAGAAACCTTCTTCGTGCAAACTTGACGAATTTCCACAAGTTGGCTTCAAGTCAGCAAAACCATTGAAAGCTACACAGAACCGGTGGTTAATAGAATTTTGAGAGGCTCAATTTAATGGACAATATAGAGCTGAGAGAAATTAACATGCGAACTTACCTCTGCTTAATAGCCCAATGCCCACAAAATCAGAATCAGACAACAGCCAGGTTAGCATATGGGTAATGCTTTAGTTGTGTTTCGGTTTATTCATGTCAATTTGATTTCAATTTGATTCAAAACACAAATTCCGTTTAAACACACAGCGTTGCTAGTGGCTCTGCGTGTGAGTGTGGGATTAGTTGAGAGTTGTAGTTACATTTATTTTACACATACATATATACGCATATTATAGATTTTTGTATACATTTTTAATACGCCTCGACCAAGATGAAATTGTTCTATTTCTTTCATGTACTTTTTTTTATTTATTTTTTGCTCTTCTGTTTGCTCTTGTGGAACATCAATATTAAATATTTATATTTTATGCTTTGTGTTCTTCCGGTATGTATATATATGTGTGTACGTATATTTTGCATTTTGATTTCAAAGTTCCATATGTCTATATAGTTCTATTCGACCCCGTCTGCAGTTAATGTAAACTGGTTCGAGTCTCTCTTTGATTTCCCTTACAATCAAAATTGTTTTCTACTTTTGAAGTATATACTTTTTGACTTAACTTAACCCTTTCCGAATGAATCAATGTTTATCACGCCTAAACTTGCTTTGAAATAAATGCTGTCTTTGCCACTAGAAACCAAGGGAATACAATTTCGGGGAATCGCTGTAAATTTGAAATTCACTGAATCTATATACGACAGTTTCTAGGTATATATATTTAGGTATAATTAGGGTTTACGCTTAAAATGTTATTACTACTCGATATGGTGTCTTTCTTTGCCAAGTTCAGCTTTGTTAAAACAACTTCCATATACATCGCATAATGTCCTGGCATCGCTTCCGTAGATTACGTATTTTTAAATGTCTAAAAGAAGCGCGAAACAATAATGGTATTTGCATGCAAATCAGGAGTAAGTTGTTTGCTTTTAATATACAAATTAAAATATTACACACGTTTGTTCATTATTTGTCATTGTTCAGTTTTTCAGTTTTTTTCGCTATAGATTTAGTCGCCTATGCTTGTATAAGTGTTATTTTTTCCGCTTCGATTTCTCCCTTTGTTGGATATATTGAAAGCCTGCCTTTGTCTCAGTCGGGAAATAATTTGTGAACGGTTCCTGAACTGAATTCAATGCACACATAGGTATAGACATCGGTAGATATATGTATGTATATATATAT
Organism: Drosophila ogumai; assembly: GCA_018904815.1. Lineage (NCBI taxonomy): Eukaryota > Metazoa > Arthropoda > Insecta > Diptera > Drosophilidae > Drosophila > Drosophila ogumai. Next base: position 4,426 of record JAEIIJ010013802.1, on the reverse strand, counting down.
ATATATATGTTTCTGTTGTGGTACATCTATAAATTCTTTAAAATTTCTACTGCTGTATACATTCAATTGTTTCTTGTCGGTAGTCGATCGGGGAGAGAGATGACCTCGCGTTCTTATAAAATGCATTAAAACCTAGACTGCGCCCCTTCCGCCGCCCTGCTCCCCGCTCTGGTCTGGTCTGATCTGATCAATCTATGTGTATATATAGTCCAATACGAGTATAGTATATGCTTGCTGATAGGTATTCGTTTTAGAGAGTGCTCGCGGCACTCGTGATAGGGAGGGCTTTACACTGAAATCCATACGATTATGCTGAGTTAGTTGAGACCTTGACATGCAATACGGGAGTGGGACTGTGCGAGTGAGTGACTTCGAGCTGTGAGCTCCCTGCCCCGTATCCTGCGGCTGGCTGTAGTTGTGGTTTCGGTTGCGGGCTTAAATCACGATTCGATCCATTTAAAAATTCCAACACCTGCCGCCCAAGCACCCGCAGGTCCTGGTTATGGTCCTGGATCCTGGCTCCTGCGTCCTGGGTCCTGGGCAACTTACAGCACCAACCCGTAACCTCAGTAGCCAGTCGCGTCGAATAGATCCGGCAGCACTAGCGGCGGGCAATTGTGCGGACTGCAGGTGACACTCGGCATCTCGTCGGGTGTCACGGCATCCGTGCAAATGCATTGCAGACAGTTGCCCGTATCCTGTGGCAGAATGTCGCCAATTTTATACAGTTTGCCTGCAACGAGAGCAACGGAACCGAGTTCGATTTGCAGTTTAAATGGGATTAGGAAGTGAGCAATTGTGACGGAGGAGTAACAAAATGGATGAGAAGTGGAGGTGCTGTGAATGTAGAAGCACTGTGATTTCATTACACAGAGAAAAACAAGGGTTCTCGGGCTTTTAAAGTGTAATTTATACGCCTTATATTTAAATAAAATGAAATTAAAATAATATAAAGCCTTTATCAAAATCTTCACTATTTATATCTCAAATTTGAAAACGTACGCTTTGCTTTAAAATAATAATTCCTACTGTAAAAAAATGTATAAAATAAAAGTAATAATTTCTAAATAAATAATAAATTCATCTTAAAACTAGACATGTTGCAAATCTCTGTGCAGCAATAATCCATCTCGACCCTCGGTGACTTGTCTGCTTACCCAAAACATTGCACATACGCCCTGGTGCCGGCGGCGTTGTTGTTATAATCGTTGTCAGGGTGAACGGCGGAACAGCAGTGCTTTGCCCGGGCTGATCCTGATTGTCGACACTGCCGCTCCTGCTGCTGGCTGCCTCTGGGTCCATTGTTGTCCCTGCTGTTCCATTGCTGCTGCTGCTGATGCTGCTGCCATTGTCGTTAACGCCTGACGTTCTGTTGCCATTTGCAATTAAATCCGTTTGGCGATGGGGATGCACATCAACTGCAGTTAGTGTAATGTCAATATTGACAACGCTCCCATTGAATTCGCTGCTGTAATCGTTGTACGAGCTGCGAAAGAAGACGGCATCGCCGCCATTGTCTTTGGCCAGGCCGCCCCTCTCCTCGCTCCTGTTGGCCGTGCCAACATCATCGATTATTGTCGACGCTGGCGTTTCCTGCTCCGAGTTGTCGTCGGGCGAGTTTGTGTTGTCAGCGTTCAGCTCTGTGGACGTCAGCCATCGATGAAAGGCGTCGTCGACCTCCTCCGCGTCATGTCCACGGCGATCATGTTGCAGCTGGCCGGGCCACAGCGGAAAATAAAACACAGACTGTTAATTCAACTTGACTGCATAGTGAAAAAATAAATAATAAACCATCTCGAGCATGAAGGACCCCATTATGGGAAGCGTTTCAGGCTCACTGGACACACCAGCAGCAGGGCAAAGTTCAAGCCTGTGGCGGTGGCGGCCAATGAAGTGGCCAAAAGCCTAATTGGGTGAGCTTCCAGGCTCGCAAAGAGCGCAAAAAAGTACAGAGAGTACAATGGGCTTGGTTATGGAATAGGAATAGGATCTAGGAATAGTTTTTCACTTAAAGAAGCATGACTAATGCATTTTTAAGATTTAAAATATATATATATATATTAGAATTATATATGTTATATATTAGAAACATATTTAATGCCTCTGAATGTCTGAATGTTTCCTTATGATTAACTTTAACTTACTGAATTCCCAAGCCTACAATCTATTGAATTAAATTGAATTAAATAAAATGATGACTCTGGTGGTAGTGTTTACTTATCATTTACTACAACTTCTGGGTATGGTGCCTGCTGCAAGGACCCAAGTCCCGAAGCCATATCTCAGGCAGATCAACTCACATTTGTGGCTGCTACTGTGGCACTAGACAACGTGCTTGTCACCATTTCATTTGTTCTTGTCGCTGCCTTCGTTGTCGCTGTCGTTGGTGATGCTGTTTCTACTGCTGCTGCTACTGCTGCTGCTGTCGTTGTCTGGTCCGCTGGTCCGCTTGCTGCTCCTGCCCGGGTTGTCATCAACGCCTGCGCCGGCCATTGTGTGGGAGCTGCCTTTGGCCGCTTTGTTGGCGGCTCCGGCAGAATATCGCTGTCTGTTTCCGCCTCATCAGGGTTTTTATCGGTGCCCAAGTTGGTGCCTGCCTCTGCTGCGGGTCCTGGTCCGACTTCAGCCATCACTGGCGCCTTTTGTCGCGCCAACGCCTCTTGTTGCTGCTGCAAGAGGCGCTGCTTCTCGTGGAGCAAGTGCTGCTGGTGGTGCTGGTGCTGGTGATGCTCGTGCTCCTCGGTCTTGTAGTCGTAGTAGAGCAGGGATGGCAAGTTTTCGGGGAAATTCAGTATTTTGCTGGACGAATGCTGGGCCTGGTGCGGATGGTGTTGCTGCTGATGCTCGTGCTCGTGCTGATGCGGGGGCGGGGACGTAGCTGGTGGCTGATAATGCGTTGCCTTTGCCGCCTGATTAACAGCCAAGGCGGCGGCACTCCCCTGCTCCTGCTGCTCCTGCTGCGCCGGCAACTTGTGCTGTTGCTCGTGTTTGTGTTGCTTGATTATATTGTAGTTGCCACCGCCGTCACTCTGGTGCTTCTGCTTCTGCTTCTGCTGGAGCTGTTGCTTTACGGCGGACTTTTTATAATCCGGCTGCTTCTGCCTGTGGCTGTGGTAAACTTCGTAGTCATTAAAATTCTTTTGATTCTTGCGATGCTTATGCCGCTTGCCAACTTTCCTAGCCGCTTTATGCACTTTTGTTGACTTTCCCGTTGTGCTTTCGTAGCGATATGGATCTGAATAGTCACCCTCACCCTCGCCACCGACATTACCATCGCCATTGCCAGCGACGACTTCGTCCTGGCCAACACCACTTCCTGACGCCACTGCCTTTGCCTTGTTTACATTGGCCTTATCTGCGGGAAAAAAGGCAAAAGTTTCTTGTTATATTATGCATGCCGCACAACGGCCCGAGAACCGAGTGAGAACTAACCGCATTTCTCCCACCAGCAGAAGATCTCGCCGTCCATGCAGAGGCACACCTCGCAGGCATCCAGTCGGGGCACCTGTTCCCGGACGGAAGATAAGGCATATAAGCGTATAATTTGAATGTTTCTCTCAGATGCTTTGCGGTCCCCACACCGACATACTACCTACATATGTACATATGTGCCCGCAACCGAACAATCAATCACAATGCAAAGCGATTTGAGGGCTTTGTGCTGTCATGAATGAGCAAGGGAAGGCCACATGTCGGCCCAAGGAACAGGCAACAGCCACTGACGGCAGGCACCGACAGTTGCAGGATGCCGATACCAACACACTGACTCTGATACTATAACTGGGGCCCTAACGAGGCTGTAATTGAAATCAGGCAAGTGCTTTGTTCAAGTGCAACGAGTTTAGGATTTTATGCAGTGATCTGTTTCCAACAAGGAGAGAGCTCATTGGAATTAAGTTCTCTGTTTTCGTGCAAATTGGGCATTAATGGGGAGGCATTTTCACTGAAACGTAAATTATAAACCTCTTATTCAAACAGTTCTAGCTGCCTTCGACCCTAAGCCATAGTCTGATAATTGTGCACATCGATATTAATTCATAAGGGAACAAAAACTTGGGCCTAAGCTTGTTTTGCACTACTTAGGGCAAAGATTTAGTTATTCTATAAACAAGTAATGAAAGAAATCCGGGCTTTGAGAGTAAAACTACTGTTTCAATGTAGTAAACAAAGTCGAAACCATGTTGGGCAGGTTACTTAAGTTTTAAATCCGAATAGAACCTGGTATAAAGCAAAGGAAAAGAAATAAACTGGCTTTGTTTAAGACTCGTGGACCTAACTAACCCTTAGAGACGAGACGTGCATTTGTATTAAAAATATATCAAAATAAGACAAAAGCAAAATAAGCAACACAAAACTACAAATGGTTTTAATATATAGGTTTTATATGTCGTTTTCAACTGGCATATGTTGACATGATTAGGTTTTT
>JAEIIJ010013801.1:0-17181 GCA_018904815.1 Drosophila ogumai | reverse complement strand
TAATTTAATGAAATGTATATTTAAGAAGAAATTTAATAAAAAACATTAAATACCTAAAGATAATTATTAAAAACTATTTAAAATTTTCTTAACAACAGAAGATAAATAAAACATGGAAATATTTTATTAAAAAATCCAGATAGTTAAAAATTTGATTTATTACAAATCTATAAAAACGCTAAAATCTTTTTGTTGAATAATTATGTCTTCATAAATCAGGAAATTTTTCCCCGGTGTACATTTAACCCGCCACAGCAGCAGCAGCAGAAGAAGGCATAAAAACACTTTCATTTTTCATCTCATTTAATAATTCATCATATTTTTCACCTTTTGTTTCTCCGCGCCGTCATCGTTTTGGCCAACCCCCCCTTCCACCTTTCTCGAAATTGTTTATAGCCTGGTCTATATATTTTTTTCTCGCTTACTTCCGTTTGGGTTTCGTTGGTGGCGCTTGGCGGTGCTAGCCATATGCCACTTCTAAAGACACAATGAAGGCGCCGGCTAAATGTTTTATTTTCGTACATGGCGCTTTTTTCTTAACGCCATTTAGTTCGGGCTCGCACGCCAAGTTTGTCGCTTGAGTCTTTCGTTTTCGCAGGCGGGGATTCAACGTTTTATTTTCGCAAGTCGAGTCTCACATTTTCCACAGCGCTCACTTCCTTTCCTCGTTCCTGCCAGGCGGTCGCGCTACAGTTATTCCATTTTGGACAGCTGTCTGACTTATGCAACCTGGGCCTGGGATTTAATTATAAGGATTTACCCGATTGTTGGCAATTTCGCGCGAAAACGAACGCGAAAGTGACGCATTATTTACATCCGCTACGGGTTTCTTTTCAAGTTTTTAGTTACCTCTTTTTTTTTTGGTTATGGGAAATGATGTCAGTTACGGTTTAATGGTGTCTGGTGTCTCGCCTCTAATGTTCTCAGGCATTTATTATTGGCATCTCATTTCTGGAGACATTAAACTTTTGTTTTGTGCAATTTTTGCAACTCTGAGAGACTGACGTTAGGCTAATTGGCCCGCAGACAAGTTGCGATTCTTGGCCGGCCCGCAAAAGGTGGTTCACACCGCAATGACTTTCAGAATAATAAAATGCCGTGTCACAGGCTGATTGTCTATTCGGCGGAGTGTCTGCAATCCGCCATTAATTCACAGGCAACTAACAATGGCAGATCAACTGGCACATATCATAACTGCTCATCATCAAGAGCGAAGGAGGAGTTTGATGTATGCAACGAGTCTACGAGAGACTTGAGACAACAAAGCAGCCCAAAATAAACACTATTTATATGAGAACTTGGCTGGCAATTTGTCAGTTGCAATTTTTCGTTGCCAGATTTCACTGAGGCCGAAAAGAGACACAGCAAAAGCCAGGCAAAAACGTGCCGCTTGTTAACAACAGTCGGCAATCAGTTGTTTGCTGCTGCCACTCTTGGCGCACTTAGCCACATGCCACAAGTTGTTAGTCCTGCGGTCGGTCAACTGGTTTAGAGCTTCTTTTTCGGCCATAATCGGTTGCACAACAGCGGTTAGAGATGTGCCAAGTCTGGCTCTGATTTACACTTGCCCACTAAATGGCGTTTGCCTCCTGTCTTCTGCCTTTTTTTCATTAATAAATTTTTGTCTTGGGCCGGATTGCGTAATTCTTTGAGGGGAGGAAAACTCCAAACTTCATACACCGGCTGACAACTCAGATTTATTGGCTTGTAAAAGATTTTCGTTATGTTAATGTGCGAGTTCAGCAGCTGTCGAGTATTTTGGGTTTTGGCTCTCAGCCTGGAGATGAATTTTGATGGCTTTTTGGCTCCGGCTGTGTGTAACTTTCTCCCATTGTTAGCATCTTTCTTTTCATGAACTGCTTTTGCCTGTTCGCGCTGTCGATGCTGATGTTGATTTGATTATTTCTTTATTTTTTCTTGCAGCTGTGTTTTGTATTTTCGAGTGTGTGTTTTTATTATTTTTCATTTTTTTGTTGTTCGTATTTGGCTTTGTTTTGGCAAATCTTTGACATTTGCTCATTGTATGTGGTCAGCGGAGTGTGTGAGCCGCTGGCTTTCTTTGACTACCGAGTTGGGTGTAGGTCAGTGTAAGGTAAATATATATACATATATATGTGACAGTTTCTTTTAAGGGGAAGTTGGATAATCGCTTTGTTTGTGTGGGCCCGAGATATTAGCATATATGTCACAGACAAAGGTTATGCCATAACCCCCCGTCCAGCATCACATTCAAGTGGCCAAAAAGTGAGTGTAGGACAGTGACATCACTGCATCGGCTGACTGCACTCGTTGTCGTCCCTCCGTAATAATTGCAATTAAGATAGCATCATAAAGCTGTCAAAATGCGTGTTAAAAACGAGCCAAGACAAAGGCTAACACACAGGCTGTCTGGAGGGCTGTCAAAACACGATCTCACAGCTTCCGTTTTGACATGACACTTCGGACGCTCCTCCTCCCCAGTAAGACAATGCGACAGATGCCATAATCAGCCGCGACGACTGCCGTGAGATCGCGCATACGCCACCGATTGACGGAGATCAACTGGGCCAACTCCGTAGGAGTGGGTCGAGTGTGTATTATTTTCACTTCACTTACGGCCCAGCCATCAAAATGTGTTATAGTCGCGAGTGCGACTCGTACTTGATTACAGGAGAGACTCGCTAACAGAAATTGTTGGTTAAAAAACTAAGAAAATATAATAAATAAATATATTTCTAAATAATTTAGAAATCAAAATAGAGAAGACTGGAAAAATGTATAATGTCATGTTATATTTTCAATGTTTCTTTTAGAAGCTCTACTGTACTTAGATACCAAACAAATATAAAGCGCCCACACACACACACAGCCGGTAGATCGACTGACATTTGCAGTCCAAGTGCAGTTTTTTGGAAAGTTTCTTTTTTGGTGAAAAATTCAAGACCGAACGCGACACAGAATTGAGTTTTCCTTTTGTCAGCTTGGCTTTTTGGCGTGGGCGTGGCCAGAAAGCAGCAGAAAAGCAGCTCTCGCGGTCAATTGAAATTCGTCGCCGCACTTCATGGCAACTTTCACGGCCTGAGCCGACAGAAATTCCGGGCTGGATGACTCAATGGCTCCCAGCCAAAAAGCCAAAAGAGCGTCGCTGATTAACCGTATCGCAATCCGGCGAATCGCCGAATTAAAAAAGGCCAAAAACGAAGCTTGAGGCCGAGCCTTGCCTTTAACCCGTCAATTCTGTGGTCAACAACTCAATCCCAGCCACTCCATTTCCATCTCCATTTCCATCTCCGTCTTCAACTCAGGCCTCAACTTGACATTGACCCAATGCAAAAAGTGAAAAATAGACAAGCACGTCCACAATTTGTTGGGCTAATTTGTTGGGGCTTCGTTAACGCAGGCAATGTTCGAGTTTATTGCGTTTTTAATTCGCCTTTTTTGGCATTCACCAATTTGTTTGGCCATCTTCTTCTATTTCGGCCGGTAAAAGTTTGTTTTGGCTTTGCCTTTTGTCGGGGTCTCGACCTTGTCCACGGAAATATCAATTAAAATATTTGTTTTCAGGAGCCATATGTTTATCTCCAAGATTTATGGCATGCCGCTCTTTCGACAATTTCCCCCGAGTGATTTGGCGCCTTGTAAGCTGATTGGTATCTCGCCAGCTTAGGCTATGGCCTAATCCCACTAAATTTAAGTTCCACGAATATTTAATTAAAATATTTATATATATTTTTTTTTGGCATCAGCATCAGCGGGTACTAATCTTAAACTTTCTATTCAATTTGCAGTTGGCGCTGACGCTGCTGGTCATTGGAGCCACAGCGACTGCCTCATCCTCTAGCACCACAGCCAAGCCAAAGACCGAGGCTAAGCCACTAAAGGCTGAGCCAGAGAAGCCCACAGCCACCAAGCAGACTTTGCCATCGTCGGCGCCTTCGTCCAAGGCCACAACTACCAAGTCTTCCAGCTCTGGCTCCACCACGCGCCAGTCAAAGGCTTTGAGGCCTGGCGACAATCGCGGCAAGAGGACTCTCTATGACTTTGGCAATCCCGGCTACTTGTATCCCGAGATAGCCAGTAGGAGGGCGGGTTATGTGGACAACACAGCCAGCTATTATCCCCAGACGGGCTACTATAATGGTCAAAATGCCATTGGTAAGAATATAAGGCTTACATTCATCTACTACATTTAATCCCAAACTCTTCTATTCCATTTCCAGGTCAATATCCCAGCAGCAACTTTGGACCCTATCCCCAGTATCCCCAGTACCTGGAGGCTCCAGAACCCATTATCGAAATTATAATCAAGGATGCCAATGAGACCATAGCCGAGGAGCCCGCCCAGCCCATTGTGACCAAGAAAAAGAAGAAGAAGGAGAAGGTGCATGTCTTTTATGTGAACTACAAAAAGGATCAAAACAACAAGCTGCACTTGGAGTCTCCCATAGCCTCGCTTAACAACGATGACAACGAGGAGGAGGAAGAGGAGGAGGAGGTGATCCAATATCCGGTGACACCCCTGCCACCTCTTAAGTCCACCACGCTGCGGACCATCATCCACCCAGACTCGGAGAAGTTCCACAGCAACTCCGGCATCCATGTGTCCTTTGGAGCAGAGAACAAGCACCAAACTGGACACATTCTTGAAGAGCACGATGCCGAGAGCATTCAGCGTCAGGTGGTGGCTCTGCCTCCTTCGGTGGCGGCCAAATCGGAGAGTGGTTATATAAGCAATACCCGGGCTGATTATGGCAGGGAGAACAACTTTGGCCGAAGTCCTGGACCTATCTCCAACCTACTCTTTGGCAGCAACTACCAATCGCAGGGTCTGAATTACCAGCAGCAGCAGCATCAGCAGCAGCTGCCCACGCAGCATGGCAACAACTACTTTAGGCCACCGGCTGCTCTGGTGGGTCCTCCGCCTAGTTATCCGAAGCCAACGCAGCAGCAACAGCAGCAGGTGCAGGCACCACATCATGGCAGCATCACCCAGCAGCAACTGCCTTCAACCTCCTCGCAGAGCATCTTCAACAAGCTGGTGCAGCAGTCGCAGTACTACATCAACCACAATCAGCAGTACCAGCCGCATCAGCAGCAGCAGCAACATCAGCAACAGCTTCAGCCACAGCAACATTCCCCACAGCAACACCACCAACAGGAACCGCAGCAACAGCAGTACCAGAAGCCCCCCCACAAGCAAGTCCAGGTGCCATTCTTCCCCACAATTCCGCCAAAGACCGTGACTCCGGCGCCATATCAGCCCATCAAGTTCCGTCCCACGCCGGCACCCGCTGCCCAGGTGAAGCCTCTGCCAGTGCCCGTCAAGCTGGATAATGCCAACTACCAGCAGCAGCAGCAACACTATCAGCCGCAGCAGCAGCAAAAGTTGCCACATCAGCAGCAATCCTATCAGTTTGTGCGACAGCCGCAGTTCGTGCAACAGCCACAGTTCACGGTGAGGTCGCCCACTTCTCCGCCGGAGTACTACAGCCAGCAGAAGCAGCAGTCGCATCAAGTGCATCAGCAGCAGCAGCATCACCAGAGCAGCCTTAACTACTTTGACATCAAGCCCTCCAAGGAGACGGAACTGCTTAAGTCCATACCCAAGTTCGAGCAGCACATCACGGAGACGGTACAGAATCCCATTGCCCACTCCTCGCAGCAGCAACAGTATCAGCAGCAGCAGCAGCAGCAGCAACAGTTTGCTTACACCCGCAACGAGGTGATCCATGATGTGCCTGCTCCCAACCTAGGACCCACAGTACAGCAGCCTGTTACTGGTCACTATATAACAGCCAGCTCATCCAATCTCCAGCAACAGCAGCATCAGCAATCTCACTTCTCCAGCTTCCCCAGCGAAGCTCCTCCACAGCCTCCCATCTATGCAGAGTCGACGCATGGCCAAAAGGTCATGGTGGTGACTCCAGTGCCTCCTTCCTCGAACTATGTGACCTACAGCCAGTACCCACAGGCCACCAATGAGCCAGTGGTCCATGTCAATGCTCAATCCCCCACTCTTCAAGCGCAGGCCAGCACCAACTTTGCCCAGCAGCCCAGGCAGCCAGCCGTTTCGCAGATCACTTCCCAGTCTGGGGATAACTCACCCTTCAGCGTGTCCACTTTCCATTCGGATGTGTTCAAGGAGCTGGAGCAGCGCAACCAGAAGGATCATCAACAGACTGTCAAGGTAGCTGCTCCAGTTACAGTTGCTGCCCCCGCTTCCGCTCCGGCTCCTGCTGCTCCTGCAGCCCCGCCTGCTTCTTCCCCCAATGGCAAGGCCTCTCAGACCCTGCTCCAGTTGCCCGACGAAGTGCCCGACGATCTCCGCCAGCAGCTTTTCTCCTCCGGCATTCTGAACAATGCCGACATCTCCATCTTGGACTATGATAAGCAGGGAGACATTGCTTTGGAGAACCTCCCCGCGGAGCATTTACAGCACTTCTATGGAGCCGGCGGTGGCGCCCAGATTGCCGAGACTAACAAAGTGTTGACCGTGGTCAAGCCCAATGGCGATAAGGTGGCTCTCAGCGAGAAGCAGTTGGATCGCGTCAAGCAGACCAACTCCCTGCCCCAGAAGCAGAATCTGGACGTGAAGGTCGTGCGGTATGATGCCGAGCAGGGTCAGAGTGTTAGCGAGAAGTATGTGAGAACGGATGCCACAGTGGTGACTCCCGTGGATTTGGCCGAGCGTCAGCAATACAATCGCTATCTTCCACTGAAAATCAATGGAGCCCAGTTCCCCATTCCAGACAGCGAGGAGCTGCAGGGCAAGAGAATAGTGAGTGTGGTGGTTCTGGCCCCAGTGGAGGCCCAGAATCCTAGCCAATCCGGCAGCAGCGAGGCACGCAGTGCCGATGGCAAGGAGGTCAAGTTCCTGGGCGGCGAGCTGATCAAGACGCTGGTGAAGAAGCCCACCAGGGATAACTTCAAGCGTTGGTTGGAGAAGGAGGCACGCACGGATCTGGATTTGCAGTCGGTGGTGCTTCTAGTGGCCAAGTGAGTGGAAATAAAATTACTTGTAATACATATAATATTTGTTATCTCTACCAGATCCTCTGACGCCTCCGCGGAGCAGGAAATCTTCATGTACGACATCGGAACGGGCAGCATTAACCGTCTGAATGGCGAGCTCTCGAGCACGTTCGTCAACGTGGCCGAGGAGAATGCCAGCAGCGAGGATCTGGAGCATGCTGCCACCCTGGACCAGAGCTCGCTGGAGTCCATGATGCATCTGCGTCGCAGATAGATAAAGCATCCAGTCGAGTCGAGCCACCGCCGCAGTCCACAAATACAAATGCCATTTTTAGCTACTCAACTAGACATGATCATCGTGCGCCCCTGAAAGCCCCCTCCCCCTATTGTTTTTACCCTTCCCTTAGTTGTTTTCTTTAACTTTCCTAACTCTGTCCTCAGGTTGCACATTTTCTGCACAAAAACAAAATGAACAAAAAAAAAGAAAAGTAAAGAAAAGATAATCACGTTCCATTGATCACGGCATTGCATCCAATCCTCTCGTAGTATTTCCATTTTGTAAATATTCTATGCTGATGTTACAATTATCATAATTTAAGTTAATTTACGTACAAATATTAAAATAAAAATGAAAAATAAATTAAAATTTTGTGGGGTTTTCTTAATTTGAGGAGTGGTTTCGATTGATTCTATAATTTTATGTATTTTTTTAGAGAATTCTTTAAGCTTTAGGTTTCATTTAAAAAAATTGAATTCATAAGAAAAATATTTAACTTGTTTTTGATAGACTCTTTGAGCTTAAAATAGTTCAAATTTACAGGTACTTTACTGATAATTTTGATTGTTTTTAAGAACTTCTTAAACATTAATAAAGAATTTTTTATATTATTAAATACCTAGTATATCTTAGATTAATTTATCACAACTTTTAGTGTACATTAAAATTATTTATAATATATTTAAATGAAAAATAAAAATTACAGGAAATAATGCTGTAAAAAGTAAGTAACTTACACACGTTAGTTTCAAAATTCAACCAATACTATTGACGGCGCCACAGCTTATGTAAAAATGATGTAAAATTGTAAAAAACGTTACTTTTAGCTTCAAAAATTCGTACATAAGATAAATGGAATATTCATTAAATTTCTAGAAATTTATTAGAAAACAACTCATTCTAGAACTCTACCAACTCGCGCTGTTGTTTACTTTAATTTCCAGGTAATTCTAAGCTAGCCACCTGACCTGCTTCATGTTGTTTACCACTTGGCTCAGATCGACATCGATTGGACGGACCCCTTAATTTAGGCCAAGGTTAGCCGGTGGCCACCGCAGTCTCCGTCCCCGAGCGTCTGAAGCCAAGAAGTTAAACGTGTCTCGATAGCAGGACAAGATTTTGCAGCGCCCACAAATCACACGCATACGTGACCCAGCTAATATACGATATTATTATATACAGATATATCGGGGCTGTGGTCCACGGCGGTCGACGTGACTAGAAGCGGTCCAAAGAGCCTCAAGAGTTGGCCCTAAAGAGAACTCGGAGACGCTGCTTCTCTTAGGCCGCTCTCTCAGTTGCTTGGCCGGTTAGTTGCCCGTTTTTTGTGTGTGTTTTGGACATGGCTTTAACCGCTTTTTTGTCTCGGTAAGTGCAACAAGTCGCTGCGACTATAATTACATGCAGTTTATTTTTAGCTTCGGCACTACGCACGGCAGCCTGCCCCGGCAGCAACTTGCAACTAGCAACTACCAGCTAGCAACTCGCAACTCGCGTAGGCTGGCAAACAGCCAAATGCAGCGATAAGAGCACAAAAACTGCAGCACATACTCGTAAAATGAAAACATCAAAGACTTAACTAATGAAGACGAAGCAGGAATACTCTAGGAATTATAAAACTAAAAAAATAAATAGATAAATTTAATTTAATACAAATTATAATTAGTAGGCAACTGAATTAATGAAGGATCTCTCAAGAAACTTCTTTGACAGCTGGGCTGCCCACTTGTTTCGATTCCTTGCTTCCGGAAAACAGTAGGCTGGTTTTTGATTTGACAGTTTTCGTTAAACAAACTAATTTAAGCTTTCTCTGCCGTTTCACTCAAAATGTTTTTTAATAAAAAACAATATCAAATTTTTTAGCTAGATCTGAAAAAGTTTGCTGGGAGTATCCTTAGAACGATGTGCCCTTGTTTTTACGTGCTGATCGTGATGCTTATCCTGCTTGTCATAGCAGTGGCTACTGTGACCTTAACCCGTGAATAACTCAATCTAGAAATTTAAGAAGAATGGAGTGGAAAATACATTAAACCCTGATTGTGAAATAAACAAAACTTGAATCCTTTCATTACCTTTTTTTATTTCTGTGTGCCAAGTTTTTGGAAAAATATTTATAGTTAATTACCTAATTATGATACCTTTTACAAAAGGGTATAAATGAAGCCTGGTTTTTCACATTGCCCAAACTATGCTACTTATATACCGGCTGAATCGACGCTGCTGTTGCCAAGAGTGAGCCAGTCACAGATGGGGCTAGCAGGGAGTTCGAGGGGCAGGCAATCCATTTTGAATGTTTATTTGACTTATGCAATGTACGAGAGTTTTTCAATATTTATTTTTTGCAGCCAGACAAACAAAGCCCAAGACTTTGGAAGCGACGCGAAAGTTGTTAAATCTTTCGAGAGAATACAAGGTAATGCATTACGGAATTTGGTTACAAGTAATACATTACTTGGTTTTTATCAGAAATTTTAAAAACAAGTAGTTGAACTTTTAATGTGGCAGTAAACAGCAGCAAAGGATAGTTTTTAGGATTTTTAAGATTAATATATTGATTTTTTAAGGAATTGCTTTTTCTTTAAGCCTCAAAACTATAGTAACCACAACTTATAATCATGGTTAATACGTTTTCCTTTTAAATTTAAATATGTTCTTTAAAGCTTAAATATTATTCTGAATAAATCAATTTTTCTGTCGAAAGAATCAATGATTTTTATCGCGTATTCCTGTGACCTAAACTCGCTTGTCCGCCGTCTCTCTTCGCTGACTTTAAAATTTATGGGGATCAACGGGGCTTTAACCCACTTTCCCAATCCGTTGTTGGCCTTGGAGGCGAGCGGCTCCTGTCATCTGGCCGGGCTTAAGGTAAACTCCCAATTTGCCCCACATCCACCAGAGAATTGGGATATGTGTGGGATGTGTGGATGCAGAACCGGGGAACATGTGGTGTGCATTCATCTCTCATCCGCTGAGATGTGTTTCGTGCTCATCCCTTTTGACACATGTTGTTTGAACTGCTTTCGATTTTTTCCCTTTTTTTCACAGAGCGTCTTTTGCTGTAATTTTCGTATTCTCTGTTTTCCCACATCCAATGCGTTCGTCGCCTTGAGTTTTTTTTATGTTCGCCTTTTCCAGCTGATTTTTGATTTTTTGCACACTTTGTTCTGCTTCTTTCGTTCGCATATCGACTTGACTCGTTTGAAAATTGGGTTACAGACCCGCAACTCCCTCGGCTCCAGCCAAAAAAAATAAACCAAGAAAAAATACGAGGGGGGGAAAAAACCAACAAGAGGGCCTGCAAAAAATATAGCACACGCCCAGCAACAACAACACGAACAACAACAACAACAACGTTAACAACGACAAATGCACAAAACAAGCGAATGCAAAAATCCGTTTGACGCCATAAGCTTCGTGAGTCAGAGGAGAGCGCCGCAGAGAGTACAAACGGTTGCACTGATTGCTGATGTTGTTGTTTTTCTTCTTCTTTTGTTAGTGGTAGATGAAGGAGAGAACCTCGCCCTTCTCCGCATCCTTCTGCTCCTTCAATCTTCTGTGCTCCTTCACGATTGCGATTTCTCTTTTCGACCCGCTTCCTTGGCTCGTGTCTTTGCCTCCGCTTTGTTACTTGATTTGCAGCGTTACAGTTGTTTACGAGCCTTGCACGGCAAGAAATAAGATCGTAGATCAATCAATAGGGTTTCAAATACATCATAAAGTTAAGGTTTTTTGCAAAAATAAATTTAGAAAGCAAGGAAGAGGATCGTAGATCAATATATTGGGTTCCATATATTTCACAGCTGCCAAAAAATTTTATCACTCATACGTACTGTGGTTTTTAGAACAAAAATATTTTATCCTATTTCCGGTGGGTGGGAATTAATTGACTTTTTCAAATAAATAAATATTTTAAACAGTTCAGAAGTGGGGTAAATATTTTATAAACGAAATTTCATTTGTCCCACTGAACGTATACGTAATTTTTGGAAAATTCTATTACGTTAAATGTCTAAGTTGTTTTTTTTAAATTTCATGAATTAATTTAAATAATAATAAATTAGGAATGAATTTAATTAATAAATATTAAAAGTATATTTATTTATTTTGCGAAACTTTCAAGCGTTTGGCCCATAGTATTTGTCACTGTGTATCTTGTATTGCTTTTCTGCCTCCGTCTCTCGCCAAGCTTAAAGAGAGCTTGCCGCAGCTGGCTCAAGCTTCCGCCTCTCTTACTCACTCGGCCCGACAAAGATCGCTGGAGCTCTGCTTGGGCTCCAAGCCAGACCTGTGCTCAGTTCCATCCGATCGGTCGTCGCAGCGGGTTCGCGAGTTCGAACAGCGGCGCACAGGTTATTCAAGTGGAGAGCAGCAACGGCTTCGGCTACGTTTTCGGCTCCTTTTCGAGGAAGGGCGCGCGCGTGGAGCTGCGCGAGTAACGGATCCCGGAACGGGGATCCTCCGCGGCGAACAACGGGCTTTAAGGCGGCAAAGCAGATTGCGCAATTAACCGAGTGAATCGCCAAATAGGCAACGGCTTTTGTGTCTGAGGCGCTGAGTGAAATTCGATAGGAGAGGCAAAGCCAAACGACAAACGACGACGATCAACAACGGCACTGCAAAGCTGTTTTAAAACAAAAAACTAACTAAAAAAAATATACAACAACAAAAAAATAAAACCGTCTGACAGACAAACAACATGGCGACCGCCGCCTGCGTTCGCTGCGCCCAGCAACAACAACAAAAGCAACAAACACAGCAAAAACAGGCGCAGGCGCAGCAGCAGCAGCGACGCAACAGCGGCAGCCATCGGTTTCTGCAAATTTACGGCGCGTGGGCGTTGATCACACTCCTGGCCGCCAGCGCCGCCATCGTCCAAAGTGCAGCAGTCTCCTCCTTCGGTTAGTGCTCATTCAAAAAACCTAATGAAAATCGTATAAAATTTCATGAAAATCCCCTGCAATTCCCCTGAAAATCCCAGGGAAGACCCTAATGAAAATGAGCCTGGGAAAATCTGTCTCATTTTATATATATTTTTTTAATCAACCAAACTCCTCATTGTGTGTAAAAAGTTTGTGAGAAGAAGGTTTGCCTCTGCAGCCTAAGGTGGTGAAATGGCGAAAGGGTGGGCTGGGGAAGCATTACTGGAAGGAATTGGTAATTGTGGCGCCTCAAGTGCTTCTATAATTGCCATCTTTCGAGGAACTGGTGTGTGAAGCATCGGGTCACATGATCTGGTCAGAAAAAGAGGAACTTCCCCCGCACACAGACACTCGAGTTCAAAACTTCGATTTCACTTCTCGTTTTACAGTTGATCTTCCAAAGATTGAACTTCCGCAATCTTGGATTGCTGTAAATCGAAGAAAGTTGGTCTGCAAAAGATAAATGCATTCAAAGTGTCCGGGTCACTTGAGTTGGCTAAAAAAATAAAGAGATTTTTTGTTTCTCCATAAATTTTAAAGTTCGATTTCATTGACCTTTTATAAATGGAACTTCTTACATTTTATAAATTATTCATTTAGTTGCGTTTTTCAGAAATTTATAATTATTTCCTTTACCAATTGTGACTATTTTGTAGTAAAATGTTTTTATTAAATTAATATTAATATTAGTCTTACCTTTTGAACTCAATTTGCAACTCAGGTTTCCCTCAATTAATTATAATAGGTACTTAATTAAAAGTAGAAACCGGCCTTTAGTAGTCTGCTTTAATTGAATACAATTTAGCCTTTATTATTTAAAACTCAAATTGCTTTATCTGGATATTCTTTACTTGTTAAATTTCTCTTAACCTAGAAACTCAAATTAATACTTACTTCAAGTGTAGAGTATTTACAACAGAGATTTTACTTAAGGGAAGCTTTAAACAATATTTTAATAGCTCTCAAAAGAAAAACCAACCTATTTAATATATTATTTATGTCAGTTAAATGGTTTTCTTATGAGAAATATTTAAATTTTGTATTATAGAAGCTTTTTCTGTTGTAAAGACCTTCATGAGTCGTTAGTGTTGTTCCGGCTGCGGGGTATTGACTGTAGTTACCAACTTGCCTTTCTAATCTCTGCTATTATGGGCTATTTTTTTAGTCACCCATCCCATATAGCCGTGGGTATAGAATACGCGCGTTGTGAACCACTGTCATTTGTTGTGTGTGCTTTTAATTTTATCACCGATTATTTGTGCTGTTTTCTGTTTGGGAAACCGGTTGTCGGTTCCCCCACACACTCGATCTTAACCGCGTTTGACCGACCCGATCCCGCCGAGCCTCGTGCACATGGTCTTGCCAACGATTTTGGCCAAAAAAAGCTTAGATTACTACCAACAGCCCACCTTGGGCCGCTGATAAGCGCGAGGCTTCGTGAATCATTTGACTCTCTAGCTTTGGCCGTAAAAAATTAAACAAATAAAAGTAAAAATCGGCGTGAAGCCGTAAATACATCACGCGGAAGTTTTGCGGCAAGAAATTTCAAAAAACAATGTAATGCAAATAAAAGAAAATACTTTTTTCTGTGAAACTTGAAACAGAAACAAAAAACTAAAAAAAAAAAAGAAACAACACAAAGCGGAGAACAGAAAGGCATAAACAACAACAGAAAACGCAACCCAACCGCCAGACGACCTCATTGAATACAGTTATGGCCCGAACAAAGAGCCAGATTGGCAAACTACGCGGCTGGATCTCCGCCGTTGCAGCCAGGGGTTAACGTTAATGGTAACACATCAAAGTGAACCCACCGAAGCCCAGTGATCCATAGGCTTTTGAGAACGCCATAAACAGTACGGAATAAGTGGGGAATCCAAAGAGAAATTAGATCGTGTTCTAGTTGATTATATGCAACGTTTTTTAATGGAATATTTTATATAAAGAAAAATGATATATGAGTGATAATCTGATAAATAAATCATGAATGGGAATGATATTTATTTGATCAAGTGTTATCAAACTGTACCTGCCATATTTTTAACTTGATATTAATGGAATTTCTATTGTGGCATAAAAAACAGATAAATAAAATGAGTTTAATATGATAATCAGTAAATGGAATACTGCTTTTAAAGCTTCTTAATTCAATAAATAAACTTAAATAAAATAAAAACCAATCTAGACATTTAAAGCTTTTATTAAAAATTAACAAATATAGTTTTGCCAAACTACAATATTCCTCGTGAAAGTAAGTGCCCAGCTTTAAGTTTTCCCCCCCTAAAACGAAATCTAAATCGAACGCAGCGAATCTTGATCTGGAATAGTGTTTACTCTATCCGAAGTTTTTTAGCTGACACAACAAAGCGGCGAGACCGCGGCCACCAGAGTTATTTATCCAGCCATAAACATTCATATGTATATTTAGCCATGTACATGTTTGCAAACTGGTTTCCAGCTCTGTTTTGCCGTTGCGCTGTTGTGAATATAAAATGGAATTAACATATGTTGCCAGCAGCCATCTGTGGATTGGATCGGATTGGATGGGACTGCGGAGAAGTTCCTCCGAGTATTGGGGTCTTACTATGAATATAGCATATCGTAGCAGCTAGCTGGGCAGCGCGATGTCATCTGGGTTCAATTAGTTTACACACCCACCCCCGGACTTGCCGCGTTTTTCAATTCCAAACTGAAACTTTTTTTTTTTTTTGCACAAGCAGCTCTTAATTAAAATGCAAATTGTCCATAAGAAAAATAAAAAATACGAATGGAAAAGCTGCCATTTAGCCCCGAGTAGTTGAAGCAATTTTCGGGGGCTTCCAATTCTTTAAAGCTTCTCTTCTCCTCCCTCGATACTGCTTTTTGCTGCCAAGTGCTGAAAATGGGTCTTTGATTTATGTATGCGGCCATTAGGAGTCATGTTCAACTGGCTTTCCGCTGACTGGCTGGCCAGTTAAGCAGCAACAGTTGCCGTTAGGTCTGGCAATGTGTTGCACGCAACAGCAGCAAGTTGCAAGCAGCGGCAGCAGCAGCAGCAGCAACTTCTAGTGCAACAATTGCCCAGTTGCTGGCTGGTAAACTTGCCTGATTTCTTGTTTATTGTACAATTTATTTATTTTGTCGTTCTTTAGTCGGGGCACAAACAGACAACCCAACGACAGTGGCCAACAGGAGGAGTCGAGGCAGCAGGAACCGAGGCAGCAGCTACATGATGACACATTCGCTTGACCTATTAGGAAAATTGGCCAACGGGAAATGTAGCGCGCTGTCCAAAGCCAGCCGCACGTTCGTGTGCTGTGGAAAAGTGGGAGAGATGGGACTGACTGGGGAAATGCGGGAAAGCGGGAAAGGTGCGAGGCCAGAGGCAGTGGAGGCACAGACAGAGAGATAGAGACAGCGACAGCGACAGAGAGCAGGGAAGAGGGACAAGCACTTAACCCTTGCCATTCTGACTTTGATAGTTGACCCAATTTCTGTAGTTTCACAAATAAAAATAAAGCAAATGGAATGATGAGCGGGAATAGTAAAAAATCAGATGCTCTATAGGGAGAAATTTGAATGGGGAGTATACAAAAAAGTCAAGATGTTACAAGAATTATAAATATACAAATAAATACAAACTGTCTCATACAATTTCAGATACTTGATTTTTACTGCCTTCCGTATATTTATATTTTAATTATTTAGACCATATATATAAATAAAACACACAGATTTTTCTACTAAATTATTTCTGCCTATTTCAAAAATAATTCTAACATGATTTAAAAATTTGTACCATCACCTTATAATTAATTTAAAAGTATATAAAACTCGATAATGGTTCTTCTTAAAATCAGTTTTCTTAATTGTAGAACTGACTCAGTCTCTATTAAACAACTAATAAATTATTGATAGATTTAGTGACTTAATTAAACCAACTGGCCAAAAGAAGATACAAAGCTCTCAGAGATGGCTCAAACAATTTGTAAGTTGAAAGGCAACACACACTCAAAACAAAATCAATTGCTTCCTCTTGTCGACGTGCAGATAAATATCGATTCCCTAATTCGATTGTGAAACTTTCGAGCTTGTTGAAGGGTTCATGGCTTGGCGGGCTCAACGGGTTTATGGAAAACCCCCGATTTAAGCGGAAGAGAAGAGTATAACAAACTGCACTTGTAGACTGTTTTTGTTTGTTTCTGTTTGTGCGTCGAGTGGCGCTCACTCGGGGTATGCTATATATGTGTGTGTGTGTGTGTGCGTGAGTGTTGTGTAATTTTTAACAACAACTTTTTTTCAAGTGTCTCTCTCCATCGTGCGCTTTTACTGTTCTTCTTCCGCTATTCCCTGCTGTTCTGGCTCCCAGGGTTGCTTTAAGCCGCGTCCCGAGCCACGCCCCCTTGCCGCAGGCAGCCGGGCGTAATTATGACGAGTGAGCAGAATCCCCAGCATCCAAACATTCAGCCATCCAGCCATCCAGCATGCAACACGCGTCCGCATCGCGTGGCAGCCACAGAATTTATTATGCCCAGTCGCCACTCGAGAGAGAAAAAAAATAGAAACAGAAGCAGAAACCAACATTCAGGCAAGCCCTCTAACTGCTTGACAATCTCTGCACGAGCAGTTGCAGTTTGCTCTTGGCCAAGTTCCGTTTTTGTCTAAATCTAAATCCAAGTCCAAGCCAACAACAGCAACTCACAACTGGCCCACTCGTTGGGGACTGTATATAGGCACTATAACTTGTGGATCGGCATTGACTACGCATTTTAATGTGCCCTTTTCAAATTGAAGTGGCTGCTGCTGCTGCTTGACCTACACACAGATACACACGCACGCACACACACCCACCACCCATCCGGCCAGAGTTATATCTCGCGAGTTATCAGCCGATAAATAGAAGTAAACTGGGGGAAAAAGTATGGCGATTCTGTTGTGTTTTCTGCTTTAAATTTAAATATGAAAATTATAAGAGTATATTTAATATATATGGTATATTTTGCATAAAAAACCTTAATAAAATTATTTTAATTAATTTTAAAGATAAACCTATTT